>CM062292.1:113982624-114229133 GCA_031216915.1 Pictodentalium vernedei | reverse complement strand
TCGCTCTCGTGGTATCCCTGCGCCACCCGCGCTCGTCCAGTAATCGTTAACCCATTCAAACATAAGTGTGGTTCTGTATATATACAGCACAGCACATCAGTAACCTGAATACATATATAAAGTAACATGACAATCGGATTGATATTTTTTGAGTTATCTCATGCCAAAGGGATTGGAGAAATTTTCAATTTGAAGGATAAAGAGTTAATATCTCAGGATAAATTATCAGATTTACACCAAAAACTGTACAGCTCGGCACATCAGTAACCTGAACACAAATATAAAGTAACTTTACAATCCAAGCAATATTTTTCAAGTTATCGAATGCCAAAGGGATTGGAGGAATTTTCAATTTGAAGGATAAAGGGTTAATATCTCAGGATCAAAATAACAGATTTACACCAAAAACTATACAGCTCGGTACATCAGTAACCTGAACACAAATATAAAGTAACTTGACAATCCAAGCAATATTTTTCAAGTTATCGAATGCCAAAGGGATTGGAGAAATTTTCAATTTAAAGGATAAAGGGTCAACATCTCAGGATTAAATTATCAGATTTACACCAAAAACTATACAGCTCGGCACATCAGTAACCTGAACACAAATATAAAGTAACTTGACAATCACTTGACAATCCAAGCAATATTTTTCAAGTTATCAAATGCCAAAGGGATTGGAGGAATTTTCCATTTGAAGGATAAAGGGTTAATATCTCAGGATCAAAATAACAGATTTACACCAAAAACTGTACAGCTCGGCACATCAGTAACCTGAACACAAATATAAAGTAACTTGACAATCCAAGCAATATTTTTCAAGTTATCCAATGCCAAAGGGATTGGAGGAATTTTCAATTTGAAGGATAAAGGGTTAATATCTCGGGATCAAATTATCAGATTTACACCAAAAACTATACAGCTCGGTATATCAGTAACCTGAACACAAATATAAAGTAACTTGACAATCCAAGCAATATTTTTCATGTTATCGAATGCCAAAGGGATTGGAGGAATTTTCAATTTAAAGGATAAAGGGTTAATATCTCAGGATTAAATTATCAGATTTACACCCAAAAATATACAGCTCGGCACATCAGTAACCTGAACACAAATATAAAGTAACTTGACAATCACTTGACAATCCAAGCAATATTTTTCAAGTTATCGAATGCCAAAGGGATTGGTGGAATTTTCAATTTGAAGGATAAAGGGTTAATATCTCAGGATCAAAATAACAGATTTACACCAAAAACTATACAGCTTGGCACATCAGTAACCTGAACACAAATATAAAGTAACTTGACAATCCAAGCAATATTTTTCAAGTTATCCAATACGAAAGGGATGGAGGAATTTTCAATTTGAAGGATAAAGGGTTAATATCTTGGGATCAAATCATCAGATTTACACCAAAAACTATACAGCTCGGCAAATCAGTAACCTGAACACAAATATAAAGTAACTAGACAATCCAAGCAATATTTTTCAAGTTATCGAATGCCAAAGGGATTGGAGGAATTTTCAATTTGAAGGATAAAGGGTTAATATCTCAGGATCAAATTATCAGATTTACACCAAAAACTATACAGCTCGGCACATCGGTAACCTGAACACAAATATAAAGTAACTTGACAATCCAAGCAATATTTTTCAAGTTATCGAATGACAAAGAAACGGATACGGATGCCGGGTGGACAGACGGACGTTGACAGACAGACGGACGGACAAACGACAGATGGCCACCCCGGATGCCGGCATTATGTGTACCATACATAGTATGGGTACACATAAAAAAACTCCGGAAAACTAAAGTGTGACTGACAGACTGACAGACCTACAGATTGACGGATGGACAGAGTGCAAACCTAGAGTCCCCTCCGGCGATGCCGGTAGGGGACTAAAAAGATCAGGTGAGAAATGTGGCCTGTATTGTGTGCTAATGGAATTGTTGACAATTTATGTGCCAAATCTAAGATGGCCACTGGCGGTTATGTTTTTTAAGGAAATGCAGAAAAATCTGATAGCTCCCATCTAGACATCACATCAAAGCTACATGTGAAATTTGAAAAAGATCGGGTAAGAGATGCAGCCTGTAGGGTCTGCCAATGGAATTGTTGACAACTTATATGCCAAATCTAAGATGGCCACTGGTGGCCATGTTTTACAACAAAATTCGGAAAAATATGACAGCTCCTATCAAGACATTGCCCCAAATCAGTATGAAATTTGGAACTATTTGGTTAAGAGCTGCAGCCTGAAGGGTGTACTAAAGGAATTGTGGGCAGAAGAAAGTAGACATACCTACAGACATACAAACAGACGACGCATCACAACCCATCCCAATAGCTCATACTTGATGTCAAGTTGAGCTAAAAACAGTCAGTGCTGGGAATGAACGAAATTGAAGGGTGCAGTTTTAAGCTCCTGTGAAATCAGAGATGAGAGTAAATTGCACCCATAAAAGGTTAGTATATGCATTTTGAGTGAATACTGTCACCAAACACCAGATAATATAAATGTATAAAGACCTAAAGACCTACTGAATTATGACAGTAACTTGCCACTGGCCACAGAGTGCTGCTTTCTCAAAACAACACACATTTATATGCCCTCACAGTATATTAGTGCTGCACAATATTTTTCAACAACTATATTTTTTAGCTCTTGTAAAATAGAAAACACGGTCACAGATGTGCTTGAGAGAAAAATGTTTGTTTATTTACCCTGCAACCCAGTCATTGATACAAACTGAATGTTGTGCATCAACTATATATCAGCCAAACAAGAAAAGTGCATTAATTTCTAAGGGCAGTGCTGGAAACATACAGTTTTTGGGTAAGCTTGCAACTTGCATTCGAAGTACCACGGCAGTTGTTTCTAAGCAAGTCTTGGTCTTGGTTGCCTACATAGGCAGCAAAGACTAGCCAAAAAACAACTGTAAAGTCATAGGATGTGGATTGTCGAAGTAAAGCAATGAAAGTGTAATTGACACTGTAGTTTAATTTGATTGTGTGTTGTGTTTGATGAAAAGGATAATGTTCAATGTTTATGAAAGGATTATGAAATCTGACAAGAATGCTGATAATGGACAATATGTTAATTTCTGTTCCCCGTATGCCATGTTTTCAATAAAAATAATTTGAGGTGTAGACTGTACTAAAGAAATGAGGGGTGGGTTAATGTGGCTCTCACAGTTAATGTATGTCAACCAAAGTTACCAAGTTACAGTGAAATTATTCCCAAACCAGTCATCCTATCAAGTTACAATGAAATCCCTTCATAAATACGGCCTGTAGACTGTGCTAAAAGTTTTTGTGCCTGTGAAGCCATCACAGTTGACAATCGCAACCAAAATCGGACGTCTTCATCTAGACATTATATGGAGTCAACCTACCAAGTTACAATGAAATCCCTCCATAATATGACCTGTAGACTGTGATAAAGTTTTTTGGGTTTTGGGCTCCACCAGTTGTCACAGTTGACAGATCACGACCAAATGGGGAAGTTCTCATCTAGACATCATACGGAGTCATCCTACCAAGTTACAATGAAATCCCTCCATATTAAATATGACCTGTAGACTGTGCTAAAAGTTTTTTGGTTTCGGGCTTGGGCAGCCATCACAGTTGACATATTATGACCAAAAGGGGACGTTTTCATCTAGATATTATACAGAGGCATTCTACCAAGTTACAATGAAATCCCTTCATAAATACAACCTGTAGACTGTGGTAAAGGTTTTCGGGGTTTGGGCTCGGGCAGCCATCACGGTTGACCGCTCGCGACCAAAAGGGGACGTTCTCATCTAGACATGACCTCAAACCTGCATATGAAATGTCGTGACGATCGGACAAGAACTACGGGGTGTAGCCTGTGCTAAAGGAAAATGTGAACAGACTAACAGACTTCTGCACATGTGATGGCAATAGCTTATCTTGACTTTGTCAAGTTAAGCTAATAATAATCCCATCTATCTATCCTTTCCTTCATCAAAACACACCATTTTCAAGTACATTAAGGGTAATAACACTTGATGAATTTCTTTTTTCAGTCTTCAGCATGTTTGTACCCCATGATGAAGTGAGAAAAAAAGCAGGTCTTGGTGTTTCAACCTAAAACCCAAATACTTTGGGAGAAAAAGTGTGCTTAGACACACAAACAGAGATCATTTCTTGAGTCCTTTGACCTGATGCCAAAGGACAATATTTCATGCTTATTCAGGCTTTAGTTCTTAATTTTCCAATCATATTCAATTTTGCATCTCATTTGACCTTTCAAGAAACAGGATGGAAACAAGCTTATGATACAACTTCTTCCTCTTTTGCAATTTACTAATGATTTTTGCTTCCTAGTAAGTATTGCTGCTGGAGTAAGTAACAATGTTGAAATGCCAAGCTAAGATTTTTGTTTTTTTGTGATACTGATTGACCGTATCATTTGGGGTGGAGCTTTGAAGCATAGTGCAATTCCTAAACAATGAACTCTGTATTGCAAACATATTTTACCAGAGTACCTGCATACACGGGCAGATAAAATTCAAGGCTATTCCTTGATATTTTTCAGCAGTTTCCAAGGCCCGTCAATTGCCAAATTCAAGGATTTTCAGAGCCCTGCCTTCACTAGTCCTATCTAGGACCCTCCAGGCATTACCCCCCTCCTCCCACTTCCCTTTTAGGGAATTGGGAGGAGGGGAGGGGGGTAATGACCGGAGGGTCCTAGTTAGGACTATGCATTCACGAACTCTGGCATATAAAACTGTTTAAAATGGTTTAAACTCAAATTACTAAAACAAAATATTGTTTTTTCTCCCACAGAGCTTATGAAATCCTCTTCAGTACTATGTGACATCTATTTCATTAGTGCACCAACTATAGTCTGCTATTTTAACCCTTTACCTAACACCTGCAAGCAAAACTCTAGAATAACTAATTTTTTTCAGTTTTTGCAACAAAAACATAGCTTATGAGCTTGTTCCAATGAGGGGTCATAAGCTATGATTTTCAAACAAAAAATGAAAATTGAATGGTAATTTTTGTGAATAACACTGACCAGTTTTGTCATTATGCTGGGTAAAGGTTTAAAGTCCATACCATCTTATGAAGGGCAAAAAAAAAATCACACTGCCAAATTTTTCACACTCTCTGAATGAAAATTGCAAAAGCGATTTTTCAGGCACCTGCATTTTTGTCCCAAATGCCACTTCTGCTTTCTGAAGATATGAAGTAAAAAGCGGTGAAAAAAGAAAACTGGTGTTCTTTATTGTCATCTCAAGTCCATGTAATTCTAAAATATGTGAAAAAAAGAAAATTTATTACTTTCCTAAGTGTGATTTACTGGGATTTCCAGGTTTGATTATAAACGATAACTTCGCAAGTAAATTATGCAATCAACAATTGGGTCATGTATCCGTGCACCCAAACAAAGATGCTTTGCCGTGGATCTAATGGGGACTTCATTGTTTTTTGTTTTTTTAACCCTTTACCTAATATGAAAAACAGATGACACTTGCAAAAAAATTCTTGAATGGCTATTATTCTCATTTTTTGTCTCAAAACATAGGTTATGACCCCTCATTGGAATGAGCTCGATGAGCTCGTTCCAATGAGGGGTCATAACCTATGTTTTAGAGACAAAAAATGAAAAAATAATGAAAATTAATTGGCAATTTTTGAGAATAGAGCTGACCATTACGTTAGGTAAAGGGTTGAATAATATAATTATCGTTAATAATAAAAAGTAATAAACAGAGTAATCGCTTGACTGGACTGGTTACGTGTAATAATTCATTCGAGGCGAGGGACTATATTGTAAAACACTTGTGTGCATTCGTGCACTCGTGTTTGTACAACGTCCCTCACCTCTCATGAATTATTTCATGTAACCAGTCCAGTCAAGCCATTACTCTATATTAAATTTTACCTCCTCATGTGATTCACCGTCATTATCCACTGTGCTCCCCAAGGATGGAGCATATGCACTGTCGGTGTCATCATCTATAGAATAGTCAACAGGAATTCTCTCATTGGATACAATTGGAGGAACTTTTCTCTGATGGTGACGAGCAGAACTTCGAGCCAGTGTAGCCTTTAAAGGAATGGGAGATTCATCTGTCTCTTTCACTGAAGAAAAAAAGGCATTCTATAATCTACAAGGCTGACTATAGAGAAACGAAATAATTGGAACTGATAAATTGGGGGATGGACTAAGCTATTTGAACTGTAATACAAAGAGAACTGAGCATTAACCTTTTACCAAACCAGGATGATTGTAGGTAGGGACTGATAAAATTTAAGGCCATTCAAGGATGTTTCTCAAAACACTTCAGCATTTTTCAAGTTCGTGCAAAAGTAAAATCAAATGATTTTCAAGGCCCTCTCCTTCACTTGTCCTAACTATGACCTTTTATTTCGTGAATGACTTTTAAAGGCATCCAGGGCAAATTTCCAGAATTCCAAAGCCTTCAATGACCTTTACTAAAATTCTTGACCATTCTTTGAATTCAATTTTTGCCAAATATAAACGGAATATTTGGCCAATACTATTCACAAAATCGCAATTAAAATTTTCAGTTCTTCAAACAAGAGGCCCAGAAGGGAAGTGCTCACCTGATAAAAGCTAACTGATGCATGGTTCACAAAGTGAGTTAAGGATTTTTTTCAACAATAATTTGTTACTTACTATTTACTTTCTTTTTTTTTCACTGATTGTGGCAGTGGTTAGAGAACAAGCAAAGTAAAACCTTTATGTTCCAACAAGGAAACTGCATTATTACAAATACTTCAGATAGAAAGAAAATTACTAATTTCTACAGAATACAGTGGAACCCTGTTGACTGAATATCCACTTTGCCATTGAAAATTATTCAATTAACAGGAATATTCAGTTAACATGGATTGTGTCACTTTCCTGTATTCTAGAGATAAACTAAACATTTATTCCATTATATCTTGTTTGACAGAGCTCTATGAGCTCTGTCAAACAAGATATAATAGATTAAATGCCTGTATTGGATGTACTCAGGCCAAATAGGTCTATAAACAAAGGAAAACTGGGGGAGTCAGGGTAATTTCTTGAAAAGGTTACAAGATTTTTTATTCAATTAACAGGAGTTTACTATATAACCTATATTCAATTAACAGGTCAAAATTGTACTAGAGGTATGGTAAATGGTTTTGTGTTGGGAAATTATATTCAATTAACACGGTTATTCAGTTAAGAGATATCAAATTAGGTAGGCTCCACTATACACAGTAATAAAGTTGAAAGGGCTAAAATAAATGAGGGCCTGATTAGTAAACGCTTGATGTGAACAAACCTGAATTTAACCTCACCAAGGATTTCATATACCAAATCTCAAAAGATTCTGACTGGTGGATCTGAATAAGATGTTTAAAGAGTTAAAAATTCAGGCTCCTTTAGGGAGTGTAAATATGAATTTGACCTCCACACAGATGCCGTATAACAAATGTTAAATGATTCTGACCAGTGGATTGGAAGAAGCTTCTTAAAAGAATTTTCCTCATATTGGAGAAAGTTAAACCTTGGGCGCCTGCTGGGACCCCAAATAATAACCCAGGAATTTGGTTAGAGCCAAGTTGAATCAGACCCCCATAACATATTCTGAATATCAAACAATTCTGACAAGTGGATCTGAAGAAGGCAAGTTTAAAAAAATATTTCTCACATTACACCAAGTTAAAATTAGGGCTCCCATAATGCAAAGAGGTACTTAACCAATTCAATCTTAAATCACACAGCAGCGCATTGAGCTCTGTCAAACAAGATTAAATTGTTTCATTTCCAAGTTGTTTGACTGGGATAAAATTGCTGATTGAAATTTGGTATTTTGGCATAAGTGTGCAGGGAGTTAAATGAAATGAAGCTCAACCATGTTTATGAAAATGCACAAACCACCATTCAATCTATTACCTGATAGACAGATGTATGGACAGAAGAATGGAAAGGCTCAAGCTGGTTTCACCCATGTCAAAGGTTAATTTTAAAAACTGTCCTTACATTTATTGAAATATCTGGGGAATATTATTCAAATTTGACCCAAACAACAAAATTTCAAACAAAATGCAATAAATAAATGCCAAAAATACTTAAAATTCAATCGATCGCACAAGTAAGCAATTACAGAGCATGTTGTCATTATGATGCAACACACAAAAGTTTATCAAAATCTGATGGATACCACTCAGTCTTTTGATTTAGATGCAATCTGTTGATCTTGCATGCCATCACATCTGCAATTTTTCCTTTGTGCGAGTAGACAAGAGCATGCCTCAGTTTCACCTAGCAAGCAATTAACCTTTAATTTATGAATCAGCTTCATCCAATATCCAAATTGATTGTGTTGTAGAATTTTTTTTTTTAAATTTCAACAAAACCACATCAGGTGACTCCTCACTGGAACGAGCTCATTCTAATGAGGGGTTCACTTGATATGGTTTTATTGAAATCTTTTTAAGAATTGGGTGAAAAAAGTTAAATAACAAAAATATTGATACATTGTATCATGTGTTTTCTGTAAAGGGTTAAAATTTATTTGTGGGGAAACAGGCCAAATAATACAATGCCTTACGAAAGTGTGAACAATACACCATAAATTATGCCAGGACTCAACAATAGAATGCTTCACATCAAATGCACTTCTCACATTTTCAAAATTGAAAGACTCACCACTCAACCTTTGAGAGAAACATTAAAATTTCAATTGGAATGCAGAAAATGAAGGGCAATAACTCTCTTATTTTACAACAAAATAAAAACATGCTCGATTGTAGTCAAGAGCCAGTTTATGAAAGGCAGAACAAGACAATTTATTAAAACCCAACAATTATCGTGAAAGTTAAACAAAAGAGTCACTGCAACATAAAAGGTCAGATGGACAATGTGAAAAGGATTTGGATGTATGGATGGATGGATGGATGGATGGACTGATGGATGGATGGATGGATGGATGGATGGATGGATGGAGGAAAAAATGGACAGACAGATGGATGGACAGACTATGGATGGTAAGACAGATGGATGGATGGAGCTCCACTCTGCATCGGTTTACTTGGATAGTAGACATCGTTAATATACAGCAATATGTTGAAATTTATCAAAATCCAGTGAATCCTTTTTCAAATTATAAATATTAAAGTTTCAAAAGAAGCACATGCAGTATACAAGGGGAATAACCATTGATTTCCAACAAATTACCATTGGTTGAATGGATACAAAGATGGACAAGCAGACAGATGGATGAGCTCTTCACTGTATATATTCTCTTCACTGGGTGGGGGGTATTGACACACTATTCCAATGAATACTTTATTCAACGAAGCCCCAAAGTATCTTAATCAATCCGAATAAAATTGGTTAAACCTTTTTTACCCAACGAATCGCCCGCATCTGCCCACGTAATATGCAAATTCAGCAGCTGAAAAAATATTATTTTTCGAAAAATTTCAACAAAACCATATCATGTGACCCCTCTTTGGAATGGGCTAAAAAATGATATTTAAAATCATAAATTTTGAAATCATCTGTGTTGGGTAAAGGGTTAAAGTAGGATTTAAGGTCTCATTCAGCATCCACTTGTTAGAAAAGTTAATCTAATTTAGCTATGGGAGTGGGGGGGGGGGGGGGGGGGGGGAAGGTCTGTTGGGTGAGCTCCTTCAACTTCAAAACACATTTTGAAAGTAAAGAGAAAAGTATTCTTCCAGTGGACACCTCCACTCCCCACCCCCCCCCCCCACCCCCCAACAGAGTGAAAGTTCATTTTTTTCATAAAATCTCTCAAGATGCTCAAAATCTTGTCAAGCAGACTAAAAATTTGCCCAAAGGACCCTGCCTTGGACCTCAACCATTTGAGCAAACATTAATCTTATGTATTCACATTTACATGTAACTAAAGTTTATCACAACCAGATCTGTCATGCCTGGGCACAATTCATTTAAACATTCTCCAGAGCATCAATGCAACCATTCTCAAATGCTCCCATTTATTTAACTGGTAAAGTGCTGAATTTTTTCTTCAAAGGTGATATGTAACATGAGTACTTTATTTAAAGATACCATTCTCCCAGCAAGGGGGCCTTTAGCATGAATTTTTGCTCAAAATTGTTTTGTTACAATTTATTGGAGAGTACTCTCCAATAAATTGTAACAAAACAATTTTCTACAATTGTTTTTCCTCTTCTGTTGCAAGATCAAGAAGCTGATGCATTTAGTGTAAAGCCACTAAAGTGGCTTACCACATTTTTCAGTAGAGCCACGACAATGGCTTCCAGCACTCAACCAGTTAGAAATAGTTATGTTTCATATTTCCATTCAGAATTAATTTAGTAGAGTTAGAAAATGCAGCAGTCGACTGGTTCTGAATATAATATGAAAATCAATGAAGCCAAAATGTTCTTTTCACTTATTACTAGCATATGCATACAGCCATGTTTTATGTATCTCAGAATTAACTAGTTCTATTGTTCAGTATCTATCCCAAGTACAGTAGTTCCCATCTGATCGATAAGGATTAACAAGATACCACAACAATTCAAGATACTGAAATCAATGAAATTTTTTTTTGCTCTGTGGATGTTCAAAAATGTTTTTAACTTGTTGAAGGCTAGATTATTTTTGGTGGTCTGAATTTGTTCATCAAAATTTATTTTATTACAAATTACTGGAGAGTGCCCGGAGGCACTCCCCAATAATTTGTAATAAAACAAATTTATATGCACAAAAAATTATTTGCAATTGGATGAATATGAAACATGAGCAATTAAATGTTGGCTTTTGTTCTGGTACCATCACCTTTTTGAAACCCTGATAGTGGTTTCTGCCACTCAACCAGTTAAACCAAATTAAAGAACTGACAACACATGATGAAGAAACAAATCATGGTTTTCCATTTGGACAGTCACAAGTTTAACTCCCTATCCATAAATGCCAAGCTCATCAATCTATCTGCAATATCTGATGATTGTTGGTGTTAGGAAAGTCACAAGTTTAACTACTGATCCAAAAATGCCAAGCTCATTAATCAATCTGCAATATCTGATGATTGTAAGTGTTTGGAAAGTCACGAGATTAATTCCCTATCCATAAATGCCAAGCTCATTAATCAATCTGCAATATCTGATGATGTTAGTGTTAGGAAAGTCATGAGTTTAACTCCCTATCCATAAATGCTAAGCTCATTACTCTATCGGCAATATCTGATGATTTTAGTGTTAGGAAAGTCATGAGTTTAACTCCCTATCCATAAATGCCAAGCTCATTAATCTGTCTGCAATATCTGATGATCGTAGGTGTTAGGAAAGTCACAAGTTTAACTCCTAATCCATAAATGCCAAGCTCATTAATCAATCTGCAATATCTGTTGATTGTTGGTGTTTGGAAAGTCACAAGTTTAACTCCTGATCCATAAATGCCAAGCTCAATACTCTATCTGCAATATCTGATGACTGTAGGCCAAAGTACTGCCCTTGAACAAATTCCCTTAGAATATGAAAGTGTCGGCACTGCAGCTCAACTTGTCCAAGAAGGGACTGAACTGAATAGAAAGTTCCAGTAATGCCAAGTCAATTACTCAAGTTTCTACAGAAAAGACATCACACCAAAGATACATGTGAAAACTGAAAAAAGATTGGGTGAGGTATGCGGCCGGCAGGGTGTACTAATAGAATTGTTGACAATTTATATGTCAAATCCAAGATGGCCACTGGCAATCACGTTTTTAAACAATATTCAGAAAAATCTGATAGCTCACATCTAGGCATCACACCAAAACTACATATGAAATTTGAAAAAGGTCGGGTGAGAGATGCTGCCTAAAGGGTGTTACAATGGAATTGTTGACAATTTATAAGCCAAATCTAAGATGGCCACTGGTGGTTATGTTTTTCAACAAAATTCAGAAAAATTCAATAGCTCCCATCTAGACATTGCCCCAAAGCAATTTGAAAATGATAGGGTGAGAACTGCGGCCTGTAGTGTGTGCTAAAGGAATTGTGGACAGACAGAGGAACATACTGACATACAACGGATCGCAACCCAACCAAATAGCTCATACCTGACGTGGTTAAGTCGAGCTAAAAATGCTCTTGGACAAAATGTTCTTAGGATAAAATGCTCAAAGGACAAACTATTTATTTATTTATTTATTTATTGGGATTTAAGGTCACATACTTATGCACAATGGCTAATCGTGACCGTGACAGTTTTACGGGTGGAGGAAGCCGGAGTACCCGAAGAGAACCACCAAGCAATGACGAGCAACTGTCAACACCTCAATATTCTAACTCTGTTCAAGCTCCACTCAAGCAAGGTTACAGCGGTTGAAGACATGTGCACCATCGACGTGCAGTATGCCTTAGTACACGGTGTCATCGTGCCCACAAGTGGGCAACCGGGATAAAGTGCCTTGCCCAAGGACACAATGCGGGTCATCCTGGACGGGGATCGAACTCAGGACCTCTAGCATAGAAGTCCAACAGTCTACCACTGAGCCACCGCGCTCCCTCAAAGGACAAAAAAAAAATGCGGGTAGCAGATTAAAAGCAAACATTTTCCTTGCTCATGTTTCATATGCAGTCAAACGCAAATTATGTTCTGTTTATATGAATTTGTTTTATTACAAACTATTGGAGAGTGCCAGGAGGCACTCTCCAATAGTTTGTAATAAACAAATTTTGATGAACAATTTCAGAAGACAAAAAATAATCTAGTCCTCAACCAGTTAATAACCATCTTTTAAAACAAGTGAATATCAATCCTTGAGTGTTACAAAGTGCCATCTGCAATGATAAAACATTGCAGATGGTGCCTTGTTCCACTAAAGGCTCGATATAGGACACCAATGCCATCAATGCATCATTCAAACATTTAATTCTGGAATATGACTGAGGGCATTTTATGCTAAAAGGCATTATGTCCTGAGGGCATATTGTCCACCTCTGCAAATTCACTAAGGACATTTTATCCTAAGGGCATTATGTCCAGATACCAATCTGAGACATTATATACAATTCATTATTATTACTCTAAAGTTAGTTTGTCCAATCAGAATGTTGGAATACTATCTGAGAGTTCTGTCGTATCAGGTAACTCACCGGATATTATTTGTTATTATGCCAGCTAATGAAATTCGCCAATCACAGCCCCCGAATAGTGGGACGGTACTGAGCCGCATTGGGTCACCTGCAGCCCGAGGTGACCTAATATGAAACTCGTATTAGGTCAGTACTGCCATTTTGTTTCGACGTGGAAATTCCTCACCTCGCGGTGCTTTTATATCCATATTGAAGAAATTGCAGTACAATCAAACGTCCCTCCGTGTCTACATGTCTCATTTTCTCTCGTTTTATAATAAATTTATTGTGAAATTTATTTTCTAAATGTAAATTTAATTATTTGAAGTGAGAAATACTACTGTATTCGATCCACCGATAACGGTTAAGTCGGTCTGGCCCTAACTTGACATAGGGTCTAAGCTTATTGAGGCTAACACACAACAGTTTGGGTACGGTGTTCGCCTCGATATTTTAAAAGCTTTAAAAAATATATATAACCCATAAATGCGTTGTTAGAAAGTTGAAAAATATATATAGTGTGAATAAATAAACTGAGAAAAAAATTGTCTTATCCCGGGAATAGATTAATTTCATTTTTTCTCGTTGAGCTCATTCTGTAGTCTCTGTTGTGGTAAATGGATAACGCCGCTTCGAAAATGAATAAAATATAAATAGCGACTGCACTATAATGAAATTGTAAGACATGAATCACAGCTATGAAGGAAAAGATGCGAGATATATTTATTTTGTTCGAATTCTATAAAATCGGACGTTTCGGACATTTTCTGCGCACTCAAGACAAAGTGACAGTACGAAGAAAAGCGTCTATCGCTGTTGTCTGTGTTGCCAAGGAAATTATACACAAACAGGGAGACAACTGTGCACGTTTGTTACAACTTACATAGCGTTTTGCACCAGTTTTGAAAATGTGCCGGCGTTCAAATTTGATTGTTATTTTGTTTTCGCTGGCATAATAAATACGTTACATGACGTTCGGGTGGCGGAGACGGTACCATATGAGGCTCGGCAAAAACAATATTGGACTCGGCGTACCGCCTCGTCCAATATTGTTTTCACCTCGCCTCATATGATACCGTATCCGCCACCTGAACGTCCTGTAACTTATAATGTCGGGTGAGTGGCCACCATTACTCTTTTGATGCATTTCCACTCACTCCACATTTAATATTTCAAAAATAGACAGAAAATATTATTTGTAGTCCCAAAAGTTCTTTGTTGTTTTTACGACTCTTATCGATTTTTTATTGTGAAGCTAACATTTTTTTAAAGTTTACTCAACAGATTAAAAGTGATTTTTTGAACATTTAAGTGCTCTGTTTACCCATTTCAGGTGGTAATGACAGAAAATGCATGTAAGGGTATTTCATGTATGCTTATAGAGATACGTTTTTTGTAAACATATATCACACTTCGAACAGCGATGATTGTTTACTGTCACCATCGATATGTACCGGTGCCAGTTGCTGTTGATGATTCTGCACGGTTCTGTCAGTAGCGGTTTCTAAAAAATAAATGCCCGGTCATTCTTTGTTTGTCGTGAAAATTTATTAATCCCTTGATTTCCATGGACTTTCGACATATGTTACATGGTAGCCATGTAACTTATAATATCTAAACTCACATCAATCAAATGGTTGTGAAAGAAGGTTCAAACTTTTCATTCCCCACAGGCCTTTATTTGGTCTAATTTGAGCACAATAGAACAAACATGGACACACTATGTTGACCATGGTTTGGGCCATGGGAGAAAGTACTTACAAATACAGTGGAGCCCACTTAATAACTGGATATCTCTTAATTGAATAACCCTGTTAAATGAACATAATTTCCCACCACAAAACCCTTTACCACACCTCCAGAACAAATTTGACCTGTTAATTGAATACAAGTTATAGAGTAAACTCCTGTTAATTGAATACAAAATCTTGTAACCTGTTGAGAAATCAGGCTGACTCTCCCCAGTTTTCCTTTGTTTATAGACCTATTTGGCCTCAGTACCTCCAATACAAGCATTTAATCTATTATATCTTGTTTGACAGAGGTCATGTTTATCTCTAGAATACAGGAAAGTGACACATCCCTGTTAATTGAATGCTCCTATTAACTGAATAATTTTCATTGGCAAAGTGGCTACTCAATTAACAGGGTTCCACTGTACATGTATATTTGTCTGCTTGGGTTATATTTGCAATATTTCTCTTTTTGCAGCATCCTTGTTTGGGAACTTTGTAGTTGTTCATGGTCTACCACTGAATTTGTGCTTACTCCAGAAGATTGGTTATTTTTGTAACATCCCACAAAACTTAACCTTTTACCTGTTAAATTTGTTGCATCTACCCATGTAATTAGTAAATTAACCCTTTACCCAAAGTAAAGGCCAAAACCTGCCAGCACTATTCTCAAAAATCGCCAATTAATTTTAAATATATTTTCATTTTTTTTCTCAAAAACATAGGTTATGACCCTCATTGGAACAAGCTCATCGAGCTCGTTCCAATGAGGGGTCATAACCTATGTTTTTGAGACAAAAAATGAAAAAATTTAGTTATTCAAGAATTTTTTTTGCAAGTGTCATCTGCTTTTCATGTTAGGTCAAGAGGGTTAAGCAGTTGAAAAAAAAAAAAAATTTCAATAATTTTTCAACAAACCATATGTGGCCCCTTACTGGAATGAGCTCGTCCGATGAGGGGGTGATATGATATGGGTTTGTTGAAAAAAAATTTCAAATTTGAAAAAAACAATTAAAATGAAAAATTTTGATATCCTGACCATAGGGTAAAGGGTTGATCCTCTGACCACTATCAAACTGTCAAGAAGAAAAGTCATCCCATAATGCAACTTTGAATTTTACCTATTCAATCTTGAATGACTCAGCTCATTGTGTGCTACCAAACAAGATTAAATTGTTAATTTCCCAGATGCATAATGGGTAAAATTTGCTGCTTGAAATTTCGGTTTTTCGACATAAATGTCTGGGGTAATTAAATATAAGTCACATGTGAACTTTGAAAATGCCCCAGTTATATTTATTTTATTTATTTATTAGGATTTAAAGGCACTTTAACAGCCAAGGTCATATTGTGTCGGTGAGCAGCTGCCAGCTCCCCAACATCGTAACTCCACACTGCAGCACAGGCATGGTTAGATTGGTTGAAGACATGGGCACCATCGACGTGCAGTACGCCTTAGTACAAGGCATCATCGTGCTCCCATGTGGACAATCGAGGTGAAGTGCCATGCCCAAGAACACAATGCAGGAGTCCGAATCGATCGCTCAGATGGTCACCCATCGAAGGACTAACCGGCCACAGTTATAAACAGAACTAGAACTAATAATGAAGGTAATTTTTACTCCTGCTTTTTGTTTTTCAAAATGCAACTAAATGTAAAGGCAACCATCAAGGAAAATTGAACAACCAAGAATAATTTTAAGGGGTTTTCATTCAAATATTAAGTTCAAGAGGACATAATTACATATAATTCTGCAGAAAGGTAGCCGAATTGTAAATATGAGACTATGTTCCAATGAGACTAAAATCCTCACCTTCTAACTGGTCAAGAGCTCACCAAGTTTTTTCTATGGTTATAGCTCCAGTACTATATGTTACCGTCTGATGTCACACATGAAATATTTGAAATGAGGTTGCCCATTTAGAAATTATTCCATCAACGGAGTAACTTGCAAACTGCTTCATTTTTGTAGATTTTTCACACGTGCAGCAGACGGTGTTCCGAATGAAGTGTTGTTTAACCCTTTACCCAACATAACGGCCAAAACCGGGCAGCGTTATTCTCAAAAATCGCCAATTAATTTTCATTATTTTTTCATTTTTTGTCTCAAATACATAGGTTATGACCCCTCATTGGAATGACCTCGATGAGCTCATTCCAAAGAGGGGTCATAACCTATGTTTTTGAGACAAAAAATGAAATAAATTAGTTTAAGTGTTGTCTGCTTTTCATGTTAGGTAAAGGGTTAAATAACAAATCGGTTTACGATTTGAACCAAGATGGAGTTATTTCGATCTTTATCTGATTTATCGATTATTTGTCCAGTGATGTTGTGGGGAACACACAAAGTTTATTTACTAAAAATGTTATTGTTAAAAATCGACTTCTTCATTTCACAGTTTATTTATTGGGGTTTGATGACACTTTCAACAGCAAGGGTCAACTCGTGTCAGACAGTTTTACAGGTGGAGGAAGGCTCAAAGACCCACAGAGCATTGGCAAGCAACAGTCAGACTCCCCAAAGTACTAACTCTGCACAAGCAGGGTTACCATTGGTTGAAGACAATGTGGACAATTGGGGTTAAGTGCCTTGCGCAAGAACACAATGCAGTTATCCCTGAGGATCGAACCATGGTCCTTTCAGTTTAAAGTCCAAAGCCGTAATCACTGACCCTCCATATTCCCTCATTTCACGATGCGGGTTTTCGGCTATGGGTAGGGTCTTATTAGAACATATAGGTTATTGTGATGAACTGACGGTAATGTGGTCTTCGCATCTTGGTTGAACATAAGCTCCAATCCACAAACTTCAGACCATGTTACCAGCAACCCATCACAATTACCTGTAATGTGCCGTGACAAATTTAAAACCCGCTTCTGACAACTCCCTTAGTTGCACCTTTGCTTTTATCAGAAAGAATAACTGCAAGGAACAATCAGTGTTTAAATTATTTTTAAGAGTGACTAGGAATCTTTTAAATAATACACAGTTATTATTCTAAAACAAATATTGAACGTGACCTAAGCAAGTTTTTACAATGAGTTTTAACTGAAACATCCATGCTCTGCATGTTAGTCTTTAATAGAGTTATCCCGGCCAAAAAATTCACCTATCGAAAACTGTTCACATTTTCAAATTTGTATTCTTCGTGGGTGATAAAATTATTTCCTTTTATGTTGTATTAAAATAAAAATTTAATGTAAAGTGGGTTTTAAGACAGATAATACACTCCAACCCAGGATATCTGGCAAGAAAATGGTCTCTGACTTTGCCCTCGACCATTATCTAGCCGAATACCCTAGATCACGCATATTATCCTTTACATAAAACATTTCATCAGAACTGATTCATACACAAATGATGTCAGTTGTGCCCTAAAAATTCCATACAGAAAGGTCAATAATGAATCTTAGAGCATGAGAAGATAATTTTGACAAACAAGAGGTTCACATCAGAGATGCAGGGGTCAGGGTCAGGTTGTGGTGACTAAAAAGGAACCTTTGCTAACTCCTGAAACTACTGGAACTAAGAAACAATCTCAGAGGCATAGGACAAAGTTGATAAAATTCAAATAATGTTTGTTCAAGTTATCATGCTGAAACCACCCTGAGCTGGAAATTCAAGCAAGAAGACAATCTAAGGGGAATAACTCCTGAAAATAAACACAAGCAGGACTGGTTTTCGAACTCATCCAAGACATTCTCAATTAGAACCAACAGATTGAATTTGGTAAAAATCTGATAACATTTGTTTTAGTTATTGAGCTAACACCGACGCAAATAGAAAATTCATAGAAAACAAAGAGGCCAAACTCCTGAAAAAAAATTCAGGCAAGACTGGTCTTCAAACTCATCGAAGAAATTCTCAAGTAGAACTCATAGACCAAATTTGGTAAAAATCGGCTAATGTTTGTTCAATTATCAAGATGACATGGACATTCATCAAAATACAGGTCAAATTCTTGACACAACTCAGCCCAACATCCTACACTTGGAAATTTCAGCATGGAAGCACAACCACTTTTTGAGAGAGTGTATTCAAGATGTTTCACTAAAATTTGTTCAGGGCTGCACAGGGAGTTGTGCACACAGTAATTTCATATGAAAATATATCGAAGGCCAAGAGGAGATAACTGACTCAAAAATGAAGCTGGCCAAAATCTGGAAACATGCACCTCTTCACTTGTTTGTGTTCAAGTTCTTACATGTAATGTTGGATGGATTTGAATAATTTGTGTGGTGAAGGGTTATATATAAATATGTATGTAAATATCTGACAAGTTCGTTCAACTCACTTTACTCTTATGTGACTTGAAGTGCATACAAATTTCCTCAAGGGAATCACACTCTGAATTATTCCTGGTTTATTCTGAATAATTAAATACCAATCAACTGTCAATCAGCAATACATCTAGGTCAATGGCTAAAAGACTTTAATATTTACCTGTATCTTCTATCTCATATTAAGAAGTTTAACTAGTTGAGTGCTAGAAGCCACTCTCCGGGATCTACTGAAAAGTGCTGAAAGCCACTTTAGTGGCTTTACACTGGTAATCATTACCTTGTTTGCTCAGCAGCTGAACACAAAATATGTTTAACCCTTTACTGAACAAACTGACCTCATCTGCCCGTGTTATTTACAAAATAAGCAGTTGAAAAATATTTTTGTTGACATTTTCTGAAAAAATATTTAAAAAAATAAATTTTGATATCTGTGCATTGGGTAAAGGGTACTCTCCAATAACTTGTAACAAAATAATTGTTTATGAACAAAATCTTACTAAAATGAGGCCCCTTATGCTTGTTGTAGTATAGTACCTTTGAAAAATGAAAGTGTCAATGACACTGTAGCTCAACTTGACAAACTTGAACTTGGTAAGTTATAAATGAAATGGCAAAATTGAAGATCATTGGTACCAATGTTATTTGATGAAATTTCAACATAACAGCACTGTGTGTGTACAACGTCAGAGTAATCCATGCATTTTTAAATGTAAACTGTAAGACTGGCTAAAGGAAGAATGTTGATAAACAAATGCAGTATGTTCAGAGGTTATTGTAAATGGCAACTTTTTTCACAGAAATGAATGCTAATAAATAGCTCTTATCTAGAGTTCTTCACTAATGAGCACAACAAGTTCAAAAACAATCCTATTATAAATGTGGCCTGTAGGCCATGTCAAAGAAGAATGTTGATGCACAAATGCAAATAAATTCAAAAATTGTTGCTAACAGCAACAGTTTTTTATGGAAATAAAAAGAAAATCAATAGCTCCTATCTTTGTCAACCTGTAGAGCATACAAAGTTTCAAAACAACCTGATAATGAATGTTCCCCTCTGTGGCATGCCAAAGGAAGATGTTAATGCACAAATGCACTAAGTAGAAGGTCATTGCTTGTGGCAATGTTTTTGGGTTTTTTTTTATAGAAATGCATAAAAATACCCTGCAAAGAGTGCAAAATGGATCAGTTGATGCACAAATGCAGTAAGTTCAAAGGCTGGTGATAACGACAATAATTTTTTTATGGAAATGAAAAAAAGCAATAGCTCACATCTAGAGGTCACCCCGGACACACATACCAAGTTTCAAAGTGAGATCATAAATGTGCCCTGAAGGGTGTATTAAAGGGAAATATTGAGGTTTGACTAAGTTGAAACGTCAGTGGCAACTATTGATGCCTGGCTAAACTAAGTTCAAAGATCGTTGCCAGCAGCAACATTTTTTGACGGACGGAAATGGAAGAAAATCGATAGCTCCTATCTAGGGGTCACCCCAACCAAGCATGCCAGGTTTCAGAGCAATTCAATCATAAATGTGCCTGTAGGGTGAACCAAAGGGAAATATTGAGGTCTGACTAAACTAAGTTCTAAGAACGTTGGCAGCGGCAACATTTTTCGCCGGAAATTGAAGAAAATCGATAGCTCCCATCTAGAGGTCTCCCCAAACAAGCAACCAGGTTCCAAAGCAATCCGATCATAAATGTGCTCTGTTGGGTGTGCCAAAGGGAAATATTGAGGTCTGACTAAACGAAGTTCTAAGAACGTTGGCCGTGGCAACATTTTTTGACGGAAACGGAAGAAAATCGATAGCTCCCATCTAGAGGTCACCCTAAACAAGCATGCCAGGTTTCAAAGCAATCCGATCATAAATGTGCCCTGTAGGGTGTGCCAAAGGTTCAAATATTGAGGTCTTCTGACTAAACTAAGTTCTAAGAACATTGGCCGCGGCAACATTTTTTGACGGAAATGGAAAAAAATCAATAGCTCCCATCTAGAGGTCACCCCAAAACACGCATACTAGGTTTCAAAGCAATCCAATCATAAATGTGCCCTGTAGGGTGTGCCAAAGGGAAACATTGTGGTCTGACTAAACTAAGTTCTAAGAACGTTGGCCGTGGCAACATTTTTTGACGGAAATTGAAGAAAATCGATAGCTCCCATCTAGCGGTCACCCCAAACAAGCATACCAAGTTTCAAAGTGATCTGATCATAAATGCGACCTGTGAGGTGTGCCAAAGGAAATTGTGGACGTACATACATACTAATGTACTAACATATGCACTAACGTACGTACATACTAATGTACGTACATACTAATGTACGAACGTACGCCGACGGACAAAAAGTGATGGCAATAGCTCAGCTTGATTTTGTCAAGTTGAGCTAAAAATGTTGCGCCTAAAAAAAATAAAAATCTGTTTCTCACGCCCTCCCGCATGGTCCTTTTGGCTGACGCATGCTCTCTTTTTATAATCAATGTAAACTTAAAATAAACAAATATTAAATGGTTTATTCTGATATTTTACTCAAGTTAAAATGAAAGTGTCAATGACACTGTAGCTCAACTTGTCAAGACAAAGACATGTACATGTATAGTATGTGACACAGCAATGACAAACATCTAGGTAATGACCTGATAACAAAGGTACATATAAAGTATTGTAACAGTCTGTACATAAATACTGACTGTTGCCTGTAACAAATGTATAGGTAAAGTATTGTAAAGGTGGGTGACAGTCAGATGCTAAACTAGAAAAGAAATCTTTGAGTCCCAGAGTGGGTCTGACTGAACGCCAAAATATTTGTTCTCATAGCACAGTGATAACAAAGGCACCCCAAAACACACTCATTCCTGTCCCAAGGTGAAAACAAAGGTACCCAAGAAGTTTCATGAAGATCAGTTCACAAATATGAGCTGTGTAGAAGTTGTGACAAAAAAACTGATTGGACCTAATTTCGGTACAAAATGGCCACTGGCAGCCATCTTGAATTTTGGGCCGCACCCAGAAACACTCGTTCTCGTCCCAAGGTGATAACAAAGGTACCCAAGAAGTTTTTGTGAAGATCGGTTCATAAATACAGACTCTAGCCCGAGCCGTATTGACATGTGTACTTACTGTGTGGAAGTAGCACTGAAAAAATCAAAGTTCATCTAATTTGCATAATTTCTACACGAGAAAAAAACCGGTATTATATGTGATGTATCCCATGGTACTAAACATTCACACAAAAAATTATTCAAATCAGCGCTTTCATTTGGAAGTTCTGTGCAAAAATCTGATTGCACCAAATTTTGTACAAAATGGCTGCCATCGGCCATCTTGAATTTCGGACTGGACCCAAAAACACTCGTTCTCGTCCCACGGTGATAACAAAGGTACCCAAGGAGTTTCGTAAAGATCGGTTCATAAATACGGCCTCTAGCCCGAGCCGTATTGGCATTTGCACTTACAGTGCTGAAAGTAACACCAAAAAACATCAAAGTTAGTCTAATTTGCATAATTTCTGCACGAGAAAAAAACCCGTACTATATGTGATGTATTCCATGTTACTAAACATTCATACAAAAATTTATTCAAATCAGAACTTTCATACAGAAGTTCTGTACAAAAGACTGATTGCACTAATTTTGGTACAAAATGGCTGCTGGTGGCCATCTTGAATTTCGGACCACACCCAAAAACACTCGTTCTCATCCCACAGTGATAACAAAGGTACCCAAGAAGTTTCGTAAAGATCGATTCATAAATACAGCCTCTAGCCTGAGCCATATAGAAGTTGTGTACAAAAAACTGATTAGACATAATTTCGGTACAAAATGGCCACTGGCAGCCATCTTGAATTTTGGACCGCACCCAGAAACACTCGTTCTCGTCCCAAGGTGATAACAAAGGTACCCAAGACGTTTCGTGAAGATCGGTTCATAAATACAGACTCTAGCCCGAGCCGTATTGACATGTGTACTTACTGTGTGTAAGTAGCACTGAAAAAATCAATGTTCATCTAATTTGCATAATTTCTGCACGAGAAAAAAAACCCGTATTATATATGATGTATCCCATGGTACTAAACATTCACACAAAAAATTATTCAAATCAGCGCTTTTATATGGAAGTTCTGTGTAAAAATCTGATTGCACCAAATTTTGTACAAAATGGCTGACATCGGCCATCTTGAATTTCGGACCGGACCCAAAAACACTCGTTCTCGTCCCACGGTGATAACAAAAGGTACCCAAGGAGTTTCGTAAAGATCGGTTCATAAATACTGCCTCTAGCCCGAGCCGTATTGGCATTTGCACTTACAGTGCTGAAAGTAACACCAAAAAACATCAAAGTTAGTCTAATTTGCATAATTTACGCACAAGAAAAAAACCCGTATTATATGTGATGTATCCCATGGTACTAAACATTCATACAAAAAATTATTCAAATCAGAGCTTTCATATGGAAGTTCTGTACAAAAAACAGATTTCTGCATCGTCGGTACAAAATGGCGGCTGGCAGCCATCTTAAATTTCGGACAGCACCCAAAAACACTTGTTCTCGTCCCATGGTCATAACAAAGGCACCCAAGAAGTTTCGTAAAGATCGGTTCATAAATACGGCCTCTAGCCCGAGCCGTATCCAATTGTTGACGGACAGACAGACAGACGGACGACAGGCCATGGCATAAGCTCAAATTTGGCTTCGCCAAAGTTGAGCTAAAAATTGATAATTTTGTTCCTTGAGTACAAGAAGGCTTTGCAATGCTAAATTTAGTACTGCAAAGCATTCTTGCCCTCAAGGGACGAAATACACCACCAATCATGCTATTCCGCAGATTATGAGGCCTAAAACATAAACAAAGAACATGAACTTTTGATGACAAAGAAATAATTACAGAAATAAATGAAAGTGTTAATGACACTGTAGCTCAACTTGTGCAAGACATGTACATGTACAGTATGTGACAAAGCAATGACATACATCCAGGTAATGACCTGATAACAAAGGTACATATAAAGTATTGTAAAGGTCTGTATATAAATACTGACCATAGCCTTAACAAATGTACTGGTAAAGTATTGTAAAGGTGGGTGACAGTTAGATGCCTCTAGCCAGAGCCGTATTGAAATGTGCACTTACTGTGTATAAGTACTACTGAATAAATCAAACTTTGTCTAATTGGCTGACTGCGGCCATCTTGAAATTTCAGACGCCACCCCAAAACACTCGTTCTCATCCCAAGGTGATAACAAAGGTACCCAAGAAGTTTCGCGAAGATTGGTTCACAAATACAGCTGCTAGCCCAAGTCGTATTGACATGTGTACTAACTGTGTATAAACAAGTAGCACTGAATAAATCAAAGTTCATCTAATTTGCATAATTTATGCATGAGAAAAAACCTGTATTATATGTGATGTATTCCATGTTACAAAACATTCATTCAAAAATTTATTCAAATCAGAACCTTCATATAGAAGTTCTGTACAAAAAACTGATTGCACCTAATTTCGGTATAAAATGGCCGCTGGCAGCCGTCTTGAAATTTCGAACCACCCCCCGCAAAACACTCATTCTCATCCCAAAGTGATAACAAAGGTACCCAAGAAGTTTTGTGAAGATCGGTTCATAAATACAGCCTCTAGCCTGAGTCGTATTGACATGTGTACTAACTGTGTAAAAATAAGTAGCACTGAATAAATCAAAGTTCATCTAATTTGCATAATTTTTGCACGAGAAAAAACCTGTATTATATGTGATGCATTCCATGTTACTAAACGCTCATTCAAAAATTTATTCAAACTAGAACCTTCATATAGAAGTTCCATACAAAAAACTGATTGTACCTAATTTCGGTACAAAATGGCCGCCGGTAACCATCTTGAATTTCGGATCGCACCCCAAAACACTCGTTCTTGTCCCAAGGTGATAACAAAGGTACCAAAGAAGTTTCAAGAAGATCAGTTCATAAATACAGCCCCTAGCCCATGCCATATTGACATGTGTACTGGCTGTGTATAAGTAGCACTGAATAAATCAAAGTTCACCTAATTTGCATAATTTCTGCACGAGAAAAACACTAGTATTATATGTGATGTATTCCATGTTACTAAACATTCAAACAGAAATTAATTCAAATCAGAACTTTTATACAGAAGTTCTGTACAAAAAAACTGATTGCACTAATTTCAGTACAAAATGGCTGCCAGTGGCCATCTTGAATTTTGGACCGCACCAAAAAACACTCGTTCTCGTCCCACGGTGATAACAAAGATACTCAGAAGCTTCGTAAAGATCAGTTCATAAACACGGCCTCCAGCCTGAGCCATATTGAATTGTTGATGGACGGACGGACAGATGGACAGATGGACAGACAGACAGACGGACGAAAATCTACTTTGTGTGGCCTTACAAATCACCTTTGAAAATTAATTTAGACTTTAACAGTTAACCCTTCAGCAGATGTAGTAGACATATTCGGCCATTGATATTCACCAAAATTGCCATGCCAATTTCAAGATTTTTTCAATTTTTACCTCCTAACATGTTTATTTATTTACTGGTGTTTAAGATCACTTCCAGTGCCTTTGGCTACATCATGACGACAACATAAGGATGACGTCAAGTTTAGCCCATCTTTAGAGGACGTCCACCAAAGGCATTAGTTCTGGGTCCTATTTTACAAGTGAAGCGGAACTTGTTTATCGCAGTAAACAAGCACTGCTCCACTTTCTGGGGTTCTCTTGGAAGCCCTCCAGACAAAATTTTTAGCATTCATTCGATAAGCTCATTCCAATGAGTGGTCATAAGGTATGTTTTTGTGGCAAAAAAGTAACAATATTCTGTTATTCAAGAAACTTGTGCAAGTAATAACTAGTAAGACTTCTAAATTATTTTTCGAAGGTAATTTATAACATAAATTTTGTTCAAAAATAATTTTATTACAATTTATCGGGGAAAGCCTCTTGGCACTGTCCAAAACTTTGTAATAAAATTTATGTAAACATATTTTTTCTTCTATTACGGATATGTATATAATGTAAAGCCACAAAATTGTCTTTCAACACTTTACAATGGAGCCATGACAGTGGCCTCCACTTTAACTCCCTGCATGCTGCTGATGGATATTCCTACCCAGCACAGGGCTTCCCTTACCTCTAAAATAAGTATAATTTGTGCATATTTCAGGCCTGGCATTCTGAAAAATGCTGGAGGGCAAAAAAATCGCTCTCCTCAATCAGCTTAGGAGAGCAATTAGCTTTACACAGCATTTTAAGTATCCAGTTGAACGAACTCATTGAAACTGAACCAACAGACTATTACATCAGTGATTTTATTAACTTTACTAAGGTAAAGCGAAATCTCTTAAGACATCTAGATGTCTCACTCAACAACCGAACACACACTTGACAAGACCTGTGTGTGTGCCCAAGTTGAGGGAGGGGGGGGGGGGGGGGGTGGTGAGTGGGTTGAAGGTGGTAGTGGTAGGCGTATGACTTTCTTGGACAACAGGTCTGCTTGAATCTACAGTCACATCCTGGTGTATGTGCTTCAAGTGACAGGATAGTAGTAACGGTAGTATATTATAGTGTCAATATTCCTTGAATAATTACCCTTCAAATTGTGAAGTCAGTTGTTGAAACTGACAGAAAAAAAATATATTGCTGCGACCCGTTTTGCTTCAAATGATTGCAACTGTGTTTGGGTATGTACAAAGTACATACCCAAACACAGAGGCATCCATTACCTTTTACCACTAAACCAGTTTCAAAAAGAAATTACGTGATGTTAAGTGACTTCGAAGTTAAATCACATTTTTCCTTTACAACAAAAATTTAATGTGAGCATAATACATGTAATCTCAATCATCCCAGACCAAAATATTTAGGAGGGCAATTTTTCGCTCTCCTTAATTCATTCAGGAGGGCAGTAAGGAGAGCTAAAAAATCGCTCTCCTGAAATTGCCAAGCCTGATATTTAATTAAATTTTTCCCCTGCAAACGGAATGATTAATTCACCAATGATTCTGGTGTTAAATAGCGAGGAATTTCTTCATCAAATTTAGTCATGGCTGCTTCACAGCAGCCATGACTAGGTTTGATGAAAATTATCTTGGAAAATACTCAGCAGGTTAAGAGTTAAACCAGATAATTCAGCTCAATAGTACTTGATGGTTAGCACTCTATTTAAACAGCGCATGTGATAAATCATTATATTAATGATAAGTTAAGAACACATTATTTTGATTACAACAATATTAGTCAACTACTCTCATTCCTAAGGCAATGATCTGTAAATAAATCATTATATTTGTGGGCATTTAAATTGGCCTTACTCTACATATCTTTTTTATGTGCGACAATTCCATAAAATAAATTTAGTTCACTGACTGTGTAATCATTTTCCTTTTATTGATGAATGATCGAGTAGTGCACAGCTTTCACTTTTCACAACACCTGAAGGGTAACAAAAAGAACTACAGCTTGTTGTTCAACCCCTAGCTTGTTGTGCCAACTCCCATTGGTGAAAGTGTCTGCTGGACAAGTTTTCAATTCATTTTGCCTTGGGTGAAATTTCAGGAGTCCTTAACACCACAAACACTGTTTCTATCTGTTTATTAACTACTTCACATAATAGCTTTGGTATCTATTTAATTTGTTGTTGACAATGGTAACTGAAAGAGTGAGATGGGTGAGAAGGGTCTGTTGGGTTTTTTTTTGTGTAAAATTATTGAAACCCTTTCAAAACACATTTTGAAGCAAAGAGAAAGCAAGAGGTGAGCATCAGAGATGCAGGCATCGAGTAGTGGCTACTTTCTTCACACACTCTCTACTGAAAATCAGAAAAGTCATTGCGCTGAGCTCAAAATTCTTAAAAATTGACACTAATGAGCTCAAAATTCCTAAAAAATAGACTAATTAAGACCCATAACTCTAGGAGAAATGAGACCTGGCCAGTTTTTGAACTCGTTTGAGATATTATTGCAAAAGACCTGAATGGCAAATATTGGTCAAATCGGAGAACACTTGTTCAAATTATTGCTATTGAGTGCAAAATTCGTAAAAGATTGTCTAATTAAGGCCCATAATTGGGTAACAAAAATCGGGCCAGGACCAGTGGTTTATGAGAAGTTGATAATGTAGAGCACACGCTGGACAGATGGACAATGGACAGAAAGTGATCACTTAAGCTCCGCCTAACTTTCAATCAGGTGAGCTAAAAATAGTACCTTGTAGCTATTTGTACTGGTTCATATCACAATTGTTCATATCACAATTCTAAATTATTCTGTTCAAATCAGAGGCCGACTGTATTTTAATGCTAAATTATTCTGTTTAAAACTTTAAATCAGAAGCTGACTATACATGTATTTAAATATGCATGTGCAACTGCATTAATAAGAATTTTACCACATATGCGTTTGTGTCTAAATAAAGACAGACGAGACTTTGAATTATTAACCACTGAAGCTTTAGCAGTTTGAATCTAACAATAAAATCAATAATGAATCAATGTAAACATGTTTTTGCATTATTTTTTTTTTTTTGCATTATCAGCCAGGAAGGCAAAATAATAGTGAATTATGTAATACCTGCTAAGGAGAAGAATAGATTACAACAATATGAAGCAATATGGAGGTCACAGATCAATAAAATACAAGTCAATGACACGTAAAAACTTACATATCACTTCAACAAATTAATTTCAACACCTCATTGGAAGTAACCCCAAAAGTGGAATCTACTGAGAATACTGAAACTTTGCCTGCATGGAACAGACCTTTTGATCAGCCTAATTTGGGAACAATGGCAAATATGGATGTTGCCTGCATGGTTGGAGAAAAAGCACCGGTATTTTGTTCTTCTTGGCGTCCGTTTTAAGTTTTAGGTCCCCCGTCTTGAAATGCTAGTTTACAACCCCTTGTTATAGGCTTTAACCATTATCACTGGTTCCCTCCCACCACCCTTTGACGTAAGTTTACTTGACTAACTCGAGAAGGCTTCTTAATTTCCCAGTGTAGAGCCAAAGGTCTATTTGAATGTAAATTATGCATGGCTTTTACTGAGAAATGCCACAGATTTCAAGCTTTTAGTGCATTATCATATGGAATTTGCCACAGAAAAGCAATCGGCGTCGACAGCGTTGTATACAACACTGTCGACGCCGATTGCTTTTCTATGGCGAAAATGGTGGGTTTTTAAAAAAATTATTTATTTGTTGCATTGTTTGATTCGAAGGTAAGTTCTAAGCTATATTGCAAACATCAGGGAAACCTGGCCAAACTATATATTGCTGCAAAACTTTGGAAAGAGTTTCAAACTACACATAATTTGGGTGCAATTATCTTATTTGGGCACAGTGTTTACCGTCGTTAGTTGGGAAGAATTTAAAGGCCTGGCATGGAAATTATTTTTTCGGTAAAGATTGAACCCTTGACTTAACTCTTAACCCGCAGATTATTTTCAGAATATTTTTTATCAAATCTAGTCATGGCTGCTGTTGTTACTGTGTGTAATAACAATAATGATAACAGAAAGAAATCTGAGAATCAACAAGAACTTCAATTTAACTATTCTAAAATTTAATATAAATGGGTGGAACCATTGTCAAATCATCTGGAAACCAGTTGTTTACGATTTATTATGTTCAAGGTCAATGTGACCTTGACCTTCGACCTAGCAAGTCCAAAATAAATAGGGGTCTTCCACTCACCTAGGCCAACCTACCTATGCAGTTTCATGAATGTGGGTCATACCATTATCAAGTTATCATCCGGAAACCAATCGTTTAAAAAAAACGCCTGCCATTCATCAAACTATAAGTTGAGTTTGACTTCGTCACAACTCGACTAAAAAAGATGGGATGAGGGATCTGGCCTGTAGGTTGTGCTAATGGGATTGTTGACAATTTATATGTCAAATCCAAGATGGCCACTGGTGGCCATGTTTTTCAATGAAATTCAAAAGAATCTGATATCTCCCATTTGGACATCACACCAAAGCTACATCTGGAATTTGAAAAAGATTGGGTGAGAGATGCAGTCTGTATGGTGTGTTAATGGAATTGTTGACAATTTATATGCCAAAATCAAGATGGCTGCTGGGGGGGGGGGGGGGGGGGGTATATTTTCAACAAAATTCTGAAAAATTTGATAGCTCCCATCTATACATCAAACCAAAGCTATATGTGAAATTCAAAAAAGATCAGATGACAGATGCGGCCCATAGGGTGTGCTAATGGAATTTTTGAAAATTTAAAAGCCAAATCTAAGATTGCCGGTGCAGCCATGTTTTTCAACGAAATTCAGAAATATTTGATAGCTCCAATCCAGACATTGCCCCAAAGCCACATATGAAATATGGGACTGATCAGCTTAGAACTGCAGTCTGTAGAGTGTGCTAACAGAATTGTTGGACAATTTATATCCAAATCAAAGATGGCTGCTGGTTGCCATGTTTTTCAACAAAATTCAGAAAAAAATTTTCAGGTGAGAGATGCGGCCTGCAGGGTGTGCAAATGGAATTGTTGACAATTTATATGCCAACTCTAAAATGGCTGCTGGTGGCATGTTTTTCAATAAAAGTAGGAAAAATTTGATAGCTACCATAAAGACATTTCCTCAAGGCCTTATATGAAACTTGGGACTGATCAGGTGAGAGTTGCGGCCTATAGGGTGTGTTAAAGGAATTGTGGACAGACAGAGGAACGTATGGACATATGGGCAGACAAGCAGATGTACTGACAGACAACGGATTGTAACCCATTCCAATAGCTCATACTTCACATTGTCAAGTTGAGACGAAAGAGTTGAATCATTTAATCTGAGAATTAATGAACTAATTTATCATTAAAACAAGGCAACCCACCTTAGTGGGGGCTCGCTTGCTTCAAGTATCCCCCTACCATGGCAGACCATGTGAAAATTACATGAAATTTGTCCTTTTCTTAAACAAGTGCTACACCTGGCATTGCATAATATGCCTGGTAGGCTTTTTCGAATTGTACATAACCACTGTTTTCATCCTCAAGTTCTCCATTTGATGTGTAGTACCCAGTTCTCCATATCAAAAAACAATGTTACCATCCAGAAAAAAAGTTTACAGACAAAAGAACAGACAGATGAACAGATATTGTTTTACTCAAGAAATGCTGAAAATGCTCCAAGTCAGAAAAGATCCATACCTCATGCAAAATTTGTACTGAACCCCAATTCAAAGCTGGCCTGTAATTTGATATAATTGAGGCACATGCCAAATTTGGTTGAGGTCAAATGAGCAGAACTGAAGTTATCACCCGGTAACCAGAATATAGTAAATTTCCTTTCTTATTATACCTACCATAATTGTTTACTACAGGCTTGTACTACAATGGAAGTCCCTAACTCGGAAAATATACTCTCTATTTATTAAAAGTGGTGCAAAAGCACCAAGAAAAAATAAGCCAAAACTGGGTCGAGTGCTACCGACGCACACATCAGTAGGGGACACTCTTCTCCTAGTACAGATCCACGGCCTCCGGTACCAGTGCGCAGACGTGTAACCAATGACTCATTCTTTTGAATCTGCCAACATTGGAGTTATGTGATCAGCAGGGAGGAAGGATTCTTACACGAATAAGAAGACGACGGGAGGTAGGTATAATAAGAAAGGAAATTTACTATAAAATTTAAATTTCTTATCAACCTACCCTGCAACTGTTTACTACAGGCTGAATAAACAACAGGAGAAGGGAATCACATAACTAACCCCCACATGACCCGACTGCACTGGAACCATGGACAGAAGAAGAGTTCCCTAGGCCTATCAAACCATAGCATCACAAGAATTCTTAAAAGACAATGAGATGAGGCGTATGGCTCTGCATTACGCACAGACAGAAAGGACAGTAAAACAGCACACGGCTGGAACTGACCTTGTAAGAAGCACAACAGCCTGAGCAGAAGAAAGAGGGCCCAAAGAAAAAAGGTCCTCAGACTGCTCCTGCAATTGACACAGATAGAAGGTGGAGAAAGTAGAAGCATTTCTCCAGTAGGCTGCCTACATAACATCCGACAACTTGACGGAGTTAGCATAAACCCAGGAGGTAGACAAGACACGCACCTCGTGGGCAGAAATACAATTGGTAATACATTCATCAGGCACTAGACAAGCATAGGCTGCACGAACAGCTAGACAAATCCATCGAGAAATGGATTGTTATTATTTATTTATTGGTGTTTAAGGTCACATACTTATGCACAATGGCTAATCATGACCGTGACAGTTTTATGGGTGGAGGAAGCCAGAGTACCCGGAGAGAACCACCGAGCAACGACAAGCAGCTGCCAGCTCCCCAACATCGTAACTCCGCGCTGCAGCACAGGCAGGGTTAGATTGGTTGAAGACATTGCAGTACACCTTAGTACACGGCGTTGGCGTCGAGCCCCCATGTGGACAATCGGGGTTAAGTACCTTGCCCAAGGACACAATGCGGGAGTCCGAATCGATCGCTCAGATGGTCACCCATCAGTGGACTAACCAGGCTCGACGTTGATCAACTTCGGTGATCTGACAAGAACCGGTTACCGCAACACCACTGCACCTCCCAGAAATGGATTGAGGAGAGATCTTCTGTCGACCAGGAATAAGAGACAGAAAGAATCGTTTCCTGCTTTTCCTAATGAATTGCGTCCGGTTGAGATAAATGTATGAACCGGACAGAGCAAAGGGAGATTACTCTCAGCAGAGGGAAGAGCCCTGATACAGATAGGAGGTGGTGTTGTTTCTGGTATCTGATTCTTGGCCAGAAAGGAGCAATCCGTGGTAAAAGTAACACGTAGTGGAGCTCTTGAAAAAGGCTGGATCAACTGAAAGGGCATGAAGCTCACTAACACGTCTGGCTGAAAAGCTGTCTTGTGAGACAACACATATCCACCTGGGATAAAGGTTCGAACGACGCCCCCCACCCCACCCCCCAAGCAAACCCCAAGCAAAGCAGCACCGAAGAAAGATTCCATCTTGGGGTAAGCTGCAAAATCCTAGGCCTTTTCAAAGAAAAGTGCCGAATAAGCTTGGAGAGGCATGGATTTGTGCCGATATGATGCTTTCCCACATATGAAAAAGTCTCCGAAAGCATGAACCTGTACCCTTTGATGGCAACAGGCTGGAGACCCCAGGAATCAAACAGATATACCAGAAACTCCACAATCTGTGTTATCGAAGGATTGGCATAACCAACAGAGAAATTAGCACACCATTGACAGAAGACCTTCCACTTAGCTGCATAGGCTAAACCAGTGGAGTGCCGCCTTGAAGAAGAAATGCACTCCACTGCTCATCTCAAAAAACCTCTACAGAGGAGACAGGACCTGACAAAATATATGAGTGATGGCACAATGAAGTCGGGTCGCCATGAAACCTCCTCTGGTGACCTTGGCAAAGAAGGTTGCAATGTGAGGGAGACGTGCCAGAACCACCGCCAACAGAGAGCGAAGCTGATTGATCCACACCTGTTGAGGAGACAGGGGAGCGATCAGAATGATTCGACAACTGCAGGTTCGTATCTTGGCTAGAACCTGAGGCAGGAAGGCGTAACTGACTAGACCGTTCCAATCGAGTGACAAAGCATCCATGGTGAAAGCCAGAGGATCTGGACACGGGGACACAAAAGTGTCCACCTGATGGTTCCAATGGGTCTCAAAACAAGAGGCCCCAGAGGGTCTGAGGGCACTCACCTGACATGGTAGTCTAAATATCAAACCAGGGACTTGACTTGAATAAGCTGCATACACGCCTCCCAAGAAAAGCAAAAACCAACTAGATGAAGCGATTGTGCCCACACAATACACAGGATTTTCCTTCTATTTTCAGTTCCTGCACTTTTATGTCCCAAAATTGAGATAAACGCATAAAAAACAGATTTTTTTTTATTTTTGTTCGGAAATTTTCGAAGTCCCAAACAAAATATTTTCAGACTAAAATTTTCTTCTTCTTAAAATTGACCAAAATGCATAAAAAAACAAATAAACAGCTGCGCCACGAGTGCATGATACACCCGTTATTAATTACAAGAGGGAAGCACACAATATGAGTTTTCATGTGTACTTGTCAGGTTTTGATGAATCAAGTCCCATAACTCTGGAATGACAAATCAGATAGCGACACAAATCGAAAGGTAGATTCCTTCCATCTACATATACTTGCAACTAAAAAATCGTGAAAAATGCTCTAAGCATTTTCAAGTTATTGTTCAACATGTGGAAAATTGCTTATATTTTGACGAATAAAGTGCAATAACTCTGGAAAGACATATCAGACAGTGACACAAATAGAAAGGGAGAGTCCTTCCATCAACATATACTTGCCAACAAAGAATCATGAAAATTGCTCTAAGCATTTTCAAGTTATTGTTCGACATGTGGAAAATTGTTTATATTTTGACGAATAAAGTCCCATAACTCTGGAATGACAAATCGGACAGCGACACAAATCGAAAGGGAGATTCCTTCTATCAACATATACTTGCAACCAAAAAATTGCTCGAAGCATTTTCAAGTTATTGTTCGACGTGGAAAACTTTGTCCTAAGACGTGGAAAATTTTGTCTTAAAATTGACCGAAATGCATAAAAAAGTAAAAAACTCACTTCGGGACTTTGGTCCAAAATATCTAAGTCCGGACCGGGACCCCAAACTTTCAACCTAAATATGAACCCACGGACTTGGCTTGAACAAACTTGAATCTTACCCCCCTAAGGATGCTGCATACCAAATATCAAAAGATTCTTACTGGTAGATCTGAAGAAGATTTTTAAAGAATATTCTTCATACTGCACTAATTTAAACATTTGGGCTTCCATAGAGAGCCCACATATGAACACAGGGAATTGATTTCAATAAACATGTGAAACAATCTTCCAAAGATGTTATATGTGAAATTTGAAAGCTTTTGGAGCAGTGGTTTGGGAGAAAAGTAGTCTTAAATGTTTTTCCTATTACCCACAGTGTTAAAAAATGCGGACTAAGCACTTTTTCAAAGTCCCAGAAAAGTACCCCATGATAAAACCGATAGCAATTTTTTTTTACCATTCCATTCTGTTGGTCCTAAGGAAGCTTCACACCAAATAAGAATTCTCAGCGCTTTGTAGTTTTGGAGATATGGACGTTTTAATTTTTTTCTATTTTTAGCCCCTGCGGTTCCCATGGGGCGACGGGTAAAAAAATTTATTTGGGCATAAATTAAGTACTTATGACCCAATAAGCCCTCATATCAAATTTGGTTCAAATCTGCCTCTCAGTTTGGAAAATAGAAATTTTGGGACAGGCAAAAATTCTTGCCCCTCCCATAACGACGGCAAATATAGCCCCACAAACTTCTCTTGGACAAATCCGAGTCTACACCTCAAAAGGAAGCTGCACACCAAATATCAAGTCTCTGCTACTGCTGGTTCAGGAGAAGAAGATTTTTTAAGATTTAAGCACACTTTTTGGGCGTGGCCCCACCAAGTGACGAGGCAACTTGATTTGAACAAAATCAAATTGCGATGTCATAACAAACTATTATCTCAAATATCAATTAAATTGGTTCAGCAGTTTGGGAGAAGACGCAAACACCATGTTCACGGACGACGGATGGTGAGTGATCACTATAGCTCTCCTGACTGAAAGTCAGGCGAGCTAAAAATCGCTGTGGGGACAACCCTAGAGATTGCAAAGTGACTGGAACACTGCCCTGTGAAGCATCCACTCAGTGGAAATGACCCTGCCCTGTCAGGACAGGGAGTCGGCTAGGATGTTCAGATGAGCTGGAATGTGACGAACCACCACTCCGGCATTGACATCCTGAGCTAGCAGTAGAATATCCAGAGCCAATTCGTACATGGGAACCGAGTGCATGCCACCCTGGTTTTGAATGTAAGCGACCACTGTCGAATTGTCGGACAACAGAAAGACCTGACGATTCGAAAGGTTGGGCATTCACTGCCGGAAACTCAGAAGAAGAGCAAGAAGCTCCTTCTGGTTGATGGGAAGAGCTGCTTGATCCTGGTCCCATACCCCATGAAGGGAAAGACTTAGAGGATCCAACGTCTCACCCCATCCGAGATCGCTGGCGTCTGCCGGCAGAACACGATCGGATGTGGGAAAATCCATGGAACTCCCTGCATAATCCACTGAACATCCATCCAGGGGAGAAGGTGACAATGAAGAGAGTCTGGTAACTGAGGCACCAAATCCAGAGGATAGACATTCGGCCTCCAACGACTGAGTAGAATGTGTTGGAGAGGTCTGACATACAGCCGACGTCGCGGATGTGGACTGGGACAGAGTCAGGGTGAAAACAGAGAGAATCACAGCCCTCGCACGGGGAACCGCCACCGTATTCAGATGAGTACAAAAGTCCATCCCCAGAAGACAAAACGACTGAGAAGGGACCAAGTACAACCTCTCCTCGTGGACTCTGAACCCTAGCAAATAGAGCAGGCTCAACAGTGTGTCAACATCTGACTTCAGAAGACTGACTCTGCGAACTCTGATATCCTTCCTCCAACCTGGGACGAATCGAGGTGAGGACCTTCATTTCGAGTCCCAGCGAGCCCCTCGAGAGGAAAAAGCACCTCCTCTACTAGATGAAGGATCCTGAGTCCTCCCTCTGGTCTACCGACGCTTACCCTTACCATGTGAGTAAGATGTAGAAGCAGCGGCAAGAGGATAAGCCCTTTGCTTTGCAGAGGAAGCTGAAGGGCGTTTGTTAGGCTTAGAATGGCCCCGGCCTCCAACAGAAGGCTGATCAAGCTGGCGAAGTAGTAGCTGATCTTTGGAATGACGCAGAACGTCATCCCGGACCGTCGCCATGGAACCATGGAATACCGTTAGTTTGGGAGTGGATCGAAGAGCAGTGCGCTGTCCCTCACCAAGAACGGCTTGTGTCCAACACAGCGTCCTGGCGAACTAATTCAAGTTAGCCGTGTTACAAGCATGCATGTGAGTAAGATGCATGAGCGCCTTGAAAATCACATGCAAAGGAGCCTTACGTCGTCAAACTTATCTGCAGGCAAATAAACAGCCAAAGCAGAGACGACGTGATCTGAGAGAGAAAAGCATGCCTAGCATCTCTCTCGATAAGCCCAACAGGAATAACGGCCAACTTGGGCTTGGAAAGCCCGAGGGAGGAGGAGTCCTGATCCAAGATCATCAAAGTCCGGCAGACTGATGGATAGGCAAAATCGTAGGAATGATAACGCACTGGAGACAAAAAGGTATCAGCCCTGGTGAAGAATGAAGTCTTCATAGCCTTGGAATTCAGCTTGGAATTCAGCTTGGAGTCCAAAGCTGCAAACGCTTCAACCACCTGTACCGACTGGCATGGTCGAAGGCACCCAGAAGCAGGTTGCTCCACAGACTGTAGGCACGTGACCGATGATCACGGCCTGGTTGACACCGTCGGCTGGTCTGACGGTTTGAGATCCGGAAGGAACTCAAATACAAAATCAAGAGCTGCCCCCAAGTTAGAAAACTGTTTGCCCTCGACGTCAGGTTTGTCTAACCCATCCTCTGAGTGGGAAGACACATAGCCCATCATGGGCAAACCAGCCGATGCCTCCCATGGTGTAGGCACACCAGGGGGATCAGAAAGCGGCTGCTTCCAATCCCAGGAGGCGGCGCCACAGGGGCACCTGGAAACCACTAGTAGCCTCGATGGAGGCAACGGGAAGGCTCTTGGAAAGAACCTGCGTGAGTAAGGAGACACGGCCCGTGTCAGCCGGTTCGACATGGGAACGACCTGGCAAAGTGGCTTCACTCCTGACCCTTTTAACCAGCGAAGGGTCACGATCCTCTAGTATACCAGACGCAGGGTCACTGGTGGCAGCCAAAACATCTGAACGCAGATCCTTATAGGGGTATGAAATACCCCGAGGATCTCAAGTGCGGGAACTCAGGAGAGTCGCTGCGGATCTCTGAGGAACAGAGGTCCAGGTTGCACAAAAAGCATTGGTCCCGCAAAACTGGCCGGAAATGCAACAGAGTCCATGGTGACCCCACCATGAACATCAGAATCCAATGAAAAGGCTGCTGAGCTCGACAGCCGAGAGACCACAGCAGAGGGTCGGCTGGCAGCCCCTTTTGACTTCGCCGAGTTAAAGTCAGGGAAGGCTGAGACCGATATCCCACGTTCACTCTACCAGACATCTCTGCAGACCCCTGCAGGGATAAGCCGAGGCCGGCTGAAACAGTGACCGAAGATGTTGCTGACAGAACAGCAGTAGCCGCCTATACGTCGGGAGCTGTTGAAACAGGTGGAAAAGTGGAGCGTGCAACCAAAGGAGGAGTCACAACCCTAGTGACAGCCTCAGATGTCAACTGGAGAGGGACCACACTCAACAGCTCCCACAGTGTCCACAACATGAAAAGACTGCACATCCCCCACGGAGAGGGGGTATAACTCTCACAAGAGGTGGTCATGTCAGGAGACCCCGAAACAACAGCATTCCTCTTTCCCACGGGTGCAGGAGGAGCAGCCACGGGAACGCACCACACGGTTCACAGAAGCCCACGTCACATCACGTTTTTTTTCAAAATAGTTGTATAAAAATGAGTTTTGAAGAATTTTGATGGAATGATTTGAAATCCTTTGAAACTCATTTAAAAGCAAAAAAATGTTTATAAAATTTCACCTCACCTCATGGTGTTGAATAACCCCATAAAGTTCACAGAATTATCTTCAACGCTTAAAGTTAAAGACAACTGAAAGACTTGACCAACAAACCATAACCTCAACTTAAAATTCTCTTTTCAGAGACAATGACCTTGAACCTAGTGACATGATTTTAATTGTCACATATCAGATCACAGTGAAGTATATCCCTAGAAAGTTTCACGATAATATCTTCAATGGTTAAAAAGTTATAGTCAACTGAAAAAATTAACCTGGACATGAAATTCTATTTTTAGTAATGGCAACCTTGACCTTTAACCTAGTGGCATGATTCTGATGGTCAGATATCAGATCATGATGGAGTATATCCTTTTCAAGTGTCATGAAAATATATTCAACAGTTAAAAGTTACAGGCGATTGAAAAACTTGATCCAAAAACGTAACCTTGGCATGAAATTCTCTTTTAGTGACCTTGACATTGAACCTAGTGGCATGGTTTTGACGGTGACACATCAGCTCATGGTGGGGTTTAATATCATGCTAAGTACAGTGGAACCCTATTATATATGAATAGCCACTTTGTCAGTAAAATTATTCATTTAACAGGAATATTCAATAGAACTGGTCGGTTTTGCAATTTTCAACCATTCGGTTTCAGTTTGGTATTGGTCACAATTCAAGTGTGAATGACACTATAGCTTAACTTGAAGGCTGCTATATCTCCCAGTGCATCCTGGGGGATAATGAAGACTTTATCTTCCTTGTTTGATTCACATCAACCCTCGGCTCACTGATGCCAAAATGCCTAAAATTTCAAGTAGCATTTTTTCTCATAATGCAACAAGGAATTTAACAAATTCAAGGCACTGAGCTTTGTCAAACAAGGGCTACGCAAAGCATGTGCTACTGCCTCTCCAACCCGTAGACATGTTTGAAGTAGCCTTAACTGGTGGAGTGCTGGAAGCCCATATTTAGGCTTTGTTCGGAAGTGCAGGTACCACAGTTTAAAGGCTTCATAATCTGTGGATGTGCTTCATATTATCTTTGAAGTGGTATTATTTTATCTGTTATTTGCCTTTTCACAATTTATGGGAGAGTGCCTATTGGCACTCTCCCATAAATTGTACAAGGCAAAGACTCACAAAGAAATTTTCAGAGCCAAAAATAACTTAGCACTCCACCAGTTAAAGGTATTATGAGACAGAAAATTTTCTAAGTTGAAAGAGTGAAAAAGGGCCATAACTCTGAGATAAATTATTGGACAGAACCCATTCCTTGTGCATATCCATTCCCCAATGTGAGTCTATCAGCATACCAAAGGAGATCGAAATGCGTCCAATGGCTTTGAAGATACAATGCAAAACGTTTGTATAGACAGATGGACAAATGGATAGAGGGACAGATGGATATTCTTACACGTTCTTACTTGTGGGTTTTTTCCTATGTTAAACCCTAACCCCACAAGGTCACAAAATTAACCCCACAGTGCAAAAAATAACTCCCACAAGTAGCCATTGTACTAACCCAACCCCACAACTACCACAGACCCTAAATTGTAAAACCCACAATGTACCTCTGCTAAGCCTGGACAGACAGATGGATAGATAGATAAGATGGCTCCACTGAACTATCTAAGAAAAGAAAACAAGAGGTCCCAAGGGGCCTGAGGGCGCTCACCTGACATGGTAGCCTAAATATCAACCCAGAGAACTGATTTCAACAAGTTGCATCTGCTCCTAAGAAAAGCTTATACCAAATATCCAAAGATTCTGACCAGTGGATCTAAAAAAAAGAGAAGATTTTTAAAGAATATTCCTCATATTGAACTAAGTTATAATTCGGGCTCCCACAGGGAGCCCATATATGAACCCAGGGACTTGGCTTTAACAAACTTGAATCTCACCCCCCCATAAGGATGTTGCACACCAAATATGAAAACATTCCGACTGCTGAATCTGAAGAAGAAGATTTTTAAAGAAAATTCCTCATTTTGAACTAAGTTATAATTCGGGCTACACACAATAGAGCCCAAATATGAACCCAGGGACTTAGATTGAACAAACTTGAATCTCACCCCCCTAAGCATGGTGCATACCCAATATCAAAAGATTCTGCCTGCTGGATCTTGAGAAGAAGATTTTCAAAGAAATTTGCCTGAAATGCACTAAGTTCGAATTCGAGCTTCTATAGTGAGCCCAAATATGAATCTAGGGAGCCGATTTGAACAAACTTGAATCAGATCCACCCCACAATGTTGCATACCAAATATCAAAAGATTCTGCCCGCTGGATCTGGAGAAGATTTTTGAAGAAATTTGCTTGAGATGCACTAAGTTCGAATTCGAGCTTCTATACTGAGCCCAAATATAAACCCAGGGGGCCGATTTGAACAAACTTGAATCAGATCCACCCCACAATGTTGCACCCCAAATATCAAAAGATTCTGCCTGCTGGATCTGGAGAAGAAGATTTTTTAAGAAATTTGCCTGAAATGCATTAAGTTCAAATTCAGGTTTATATAGTGAGACCAAATATGAATCCAGGGGGCCGATTTGAACAAACTTGAATCAGATCCACCCCACAATGTTGCATACCAAATATCAAAAGATTCTGCCTGCTGGATCTGGAGAAGATTTTTGAAGAAATTTGCCTGAAATGCACTAAGTTCGAATTCGAGCTTCTATAATGAGCCCAAATATAAACCCATGGGGCCGATTTTAACAAACTTGAATCAGATCCACCCCACAATGTTGCATACCAAATATCAAAAGATTCTGCCTGCTGGATCTTGAGAAGAAGATTTTCAAAGAAATTTGCCTGAAATGCACTAAGTTCGAATTCGAGCTTCTATAGTGAGCCCAAATATGAATCTAGGGAGCCGATTTGAACAAACTTGAATCAGATCCACCCCACAATGTTGCATACCAAATATCAAAAGATTCTGCCCGCTGGATCTGGAGAAGATTTTTGAAGAAATTTGCTTGAGATGCACTAAGTTCGAATTCGAGCTTCTATACTGAGCCCAAATATAAACCCAGGGGGCCGATTTGAACAAACTTGAATCAGATCCACCCCACAAAGTTGCACCCCAAATATCAAAAGATTCTGCCTGCTGGATCTGGAGAAGAAGATTTTTTAAGAAATTTGCCTGAAATGCATTAAGTTCAAATTCAGGTTTATATAGTGAGACCAAATATGAATCCAGGGGGCCGATTTGAACAAACTTGAATCAGATCCACCCCACAATGTTGCATACCAAATATCAAAAGATTCTGCCTGCTGGATCTGGAGAAGATTTTTGAAGAAATTTGCCTGAAATGCACTAAGTTCGAATTCGAGCTTCTATAATGAGCCCAAATATAAACCCATGGGGCCGATTTTAACAAACTTGAATCAGATCCACCCCACAATGTTGCATACCAAATATCAAAAGATTCTGCCTGCTGGATCTGCCTGAGATGCACTAAGTTCGAATTCGAGCTTCTATATTGAGCCCAAATATAAACCCAGGGGGCCGATTTGAACAAACTTGAATCAGATCCACCCCACAATGTTGCATACCAAATATCACAAGATTCTGCCTGCTGGATCTGGAGAAGAAGATTTTTTAAGAAATTTGCCTGAAATGCATTAAGTTCGAATTCGGGCTTCTATAGTGAGCCCAAATATGTATCCAGGGGGCCGATTTGAACAAACTTCAATCAGATCCACCCCACAATGTTGCATACCAAATATCAAAAGATTCTGCCTGCTGGATCTGGAGAAGATTTTTTAAGAAATTTGCCTGAAATGCACTAAGTTCGAATTCGAGCTTCTATACTGAGCCCAAATATAAACCCAGGGGGACGATTTGAACAAACTTGAATCAGATCACCCCACAATGTTGCATGCCAAATATCAAAAGATTCTGCCTGCTCGATCTGGAGAGAAGATTTTTTAAGAAAGTTGCCTGAAATGCAGTAAGTTCGAATTCGGGCTTCTATAGTGAGCCCAAATATGAATCCAGGGAGCCGATTTGAACAAACTTCAATCAAATCCACCCCACAATGTTGCATACCAAATATCAAAAGATTCTGCCTGCTGGATCTGGAGAAGATTTTTTAAGAAATTTGCCTGAAATGCACTAAGTTCAAAATCGGGCTCCTATACTGAGCCCAAATATGAACCCAGGTGGCCAATTTGCACGGACTTGAATCAGATCCACCCTACAATGTTGCATACCAAATATCAAAAGATTCTGCCTGCTGGATCTGGAGAAGAAGATTTTTTAATCTTTTTCCCATTGCCAACAGTGTTAAAAAGTGCTGACTCAGCACTTTTTCAAAGTCCTTAAAAAAGTACCTTGTGATCAAACCGATAGAGATTTTTTTTAACCATTCTATTCTACTGGATAAAAGTAAGCTTTATACAAAAAAAAGAATGCAGTTCTAAGGTTTTTCCTATTTTTAGCTCCCGAGGTTCCCACCGAGCAATGAGAAAATTTTTTTTGCATCAATCAACTACTTATGACCCATAATGGCATTATCATCTCATATCAAATTTGGTTCAAATCGACCTGACGGTTCTGAAAAAAGAAATTTAGGCGTGGCCAAAATTTTTGCCCCTCCCATAACGAAGGCAAATAATGCCCGACAAACTTCTCTTGAACAAACTTGATTCTAAACCTCAAAAGGACTCTGTATACCACATATCAAGTCTCTGTTACTGGTGGTTCATTAGCAGAAGATTTTCAAAAAATTTGGCCATTTTTTCCCCACACCTCTGCTCAATATGAGCCGAAACCTATTTTGGATAAAAATCAAAATGCCCCTATATAACCACTACTGACATGAAATTTAATTAAAATGTGGCCAGTGGTTTAGGAGAAAGAGGTTCAAACACCACCTTCACGACGGAAATGGACGAAAAGTGAACAGAAAAGCTCACCCTGACTTTTAGTCAGGTGAGCTAATAAAACAGTTGTTGATATACATCTTCTGGCTCTGAAATATTTTCACCACTCTACCAGTCAAAAGAAAAACAATAAGTTCTAACACATTTTGTTAAGCATTACAAATTATTGGAGTGTATATGTGAAGAAACTCCTTGCCCTTCTATGATATCAACAAAATGTTCAAATGCATGTTAGTTGATCTATGCTAGCATACCTGGAGATTTAGCTTCTTCTGGGTTAGTAGGTGAAGCCAAGTTAGTATCTGAAAATATTAGTAAAATCACACACAATTAGTATGGTGAATGGCAATAAAACCACAAGCAAGCAAATTTTACACACGTTTCTGTTAACTGGTGGAGTGCTGGAAGCCCATATTTGGGGTTTACTCTCAAGTGCAGGTACTGGAACTCAAAGGCTTTAAACTCTGTGGATGTCATTCATATTATCTTTGAAGATAAAATGTATAGTCTATGGAAAAATTCTTGTATTTATGGGAGAGTGCCTACAGCAAGTCTGAAAATAAGCAATCTGTCATCTGTAGAATGAGGTCCCCCAAGGGTGAATTTGCTGATGCTATCCTATACACTGGGCCAATTTACCTCCTGGGTAACTCTTTCTGTTTCGGCTTGAGACCTTGATTCCGATTGAGGCTCACAGAGGGTAAATTTAGAGATGCTACACTGCTCAGCAGGGTAGCAACACCAAATTCACCCTCTGGGGACCTCATTTTGCAGATGGCAGTTTATTTTCTGGCTTGGCGGACAGGCACTCTCCCATAAACTGTTGCAAGGCAAAAACTTATGAACAAATTTTGATGACCAAAAATAAGGCAGCACTCTTCCAGTTAACACACATTGAAATCTGTGTGGCTTGGCTCTAATGATTCTTAAGAATTTTGGCTGCCTATTACTATTATATGTATAACACCAGAAAAAGATAAGTTACAGGAGAACTAGAGAAAAGTTTCATTTTCCATTAATGGCAAAACAATAACACTGCACAATTTGTACCATTAACCCTTTATCAAACATTAAAAGCAGACTACACTTGCAAACAAAATTCTTGAATAACTAATTTTTTTCATTTTTTGTCTCAAAAACATAGGTTATGACCCCTCATTGGAACGAGCTCGTTCCAAAGAGGGGTTATAACTTATGTTTTTGAGACAAAAAATGAAAAAAATAATGAAACTTGAATGGCGATTTTTTTGAATAGCCATGGCTGGTTTTAGCCGTTACGTTGGGTAAATGGTTAACTGAACTGTGCAAAAATCAAATACAGTATGTACATTTTTCAATATCTATCTGTTTATCTATTGGTGTCTAAGGTAACATACTTATGCACAATGGCTAGTCGAGACCGTGACCATTTTGAGTGGAGGAAGCTGGAGTACCCGGAGTGAAACACTGAGCATCTACGAGCAACTGTCAGCTCCTCAACATTCTAACTCTGTTCAAGCTCCACACAAGCAGGGTTACAGCGGTTGAAGACATGTGCACCATCGACGTGCAGTATGCCTTAGTACACTGCGTCATTCCCCCCCCCCCCCCCCCCCCCCCCCCCCCCCCCCCCCCCATGTAGGCAACCGGGATAAAGTGCCTTACCCAAGGATACAACGTGGGTCATCCCAGACAGGGGTTGAATTCAGAACATCTAGCAAAGCAACAGTCTACCTCTGAGCCGCCGCACTCCCACATTTTTCAATAAACAAGGAGCATAAGTATTGTATGAAATCCTCTATGCAAATATCTGGCGCATGATGAGAAAAGATCCATACAAAATTTCATCATGATCAGTCGACTACAGCTATAGTCACTGCTGTAAGTTTATGATTTTGGTTAGATGGAGACCAGACACAAGAGCAGACCAACACAAGTAATCCTAAAAACACTAAATATATTGAAAATCAACCCTAGAGTTTTCCAACTACACTGGCAGCTAATAATACTAGTATCATGTTCTGCCAAGGGAAGAAATTGTCAAGCTGTTAACTGGCCTGATACTGTAGACAGAGACAGTACTTCACCAGGAAATTTTTAAGAACATATTCTGGCAATTGTTCTTTAAATAACTTAAAATAGCCATTCAGCCAGTGAAATGTTTTCAATTAACAGGAGTATTCCATTAACAGGGATTTGGGTCACTTCACTGTATTCTGGAAATAAACAGCATTTATACTATATTATCTTGACAGATTTTGTGGAACATGGTCTAACAAGACAAAATAGACTAAATGCATGCTTTGGCTGCACTAAGGACAGATATATCTATAAACAAGAATTAGATGACTGTCAAGGTAATTTCTCAACACATTACAAGATTTTTATTCACTTAACAGGAGTTTACTGTTTAACCCATCTGCAATTAAGAAGTCACATTTGTACTGAAGGTATGGTAAATGGTTTTGTGTTTCAAAGTTATATTCAATTAACAGGGTTATTCAGATATCCAATTCAGTGGGCTCCACTCTACCTCTTTCCAGAATAGCACTGTGCAGTACAATAGAACTCACTTTTAGATCAGATATCTGATTAACAAATAACCCTATCTGCTAACCAAATAACCAGTACAACCCAGTGCTTCATTAATTAAAATTTTGCCGATTATGATTTTTATTACCTGGTAAACACATGCAAGGACATCACTGCCCACCTGTGGATTATGACCAGTCCATGGCAACTCTACTTTATTATATGACAACTTAATATAACTGCTAAATGTCACTAACGTTTGACGATCCTTTCCTGGTCCCGGGAAAATCCACAGTGTGGAAACCGATTTCGTATCACTATAGTATGACAGACTATTTTCGGGTGCGTTTGAATTTACAGTAATTGTTTATCGAAATTTTGCAATTGTTCAATGAAGCATTTTCAAACAAACCACAGACTGAATGTTTATCCTGTTTGTTCACCTGATTTAACTGAATTTCGCAAAGTGGAGAATTGTTGTTTATCACTGCCAGAACTGGATTTTCTATCCGATTCAGAATAGCTGGATTTGTTACTTCTGGAGGAACTGATACGGATGCATTGCACAGAATGTCACGTAAGTGTAAACAAAAATATTTCCTTTTTACTTCAATCCGATTTTCCAAAAAAAGGTTGGGGGAATTATTAATGCAAGTATTGGCAATGCAATGTTGAATTATAAGTCATATAATAAACCTTCTATCACTACAATGAAGTGATCTAGGTCGTCGCATTATGTCTCGTTGAGGAGGTCAGATCACCAGATCAAACTCACTGCCTCCAGCAGCTTGTTTGATCCAGTGATCTGACCTCCTCAACTCAACATGATACGACGACCCAGATCACTTCATTGTTGCGATATTATGTATGTATTTAATACAAATTAAAATTGATACACCAAAATACCAACCAGCATTAGTACAGAGGGTTAAGCACAACTGTCTATTAGTTGTTGAAACCGGACTATGTCTGAAAAAGTCAGATTCATTTCTGGAAAAAAGTTAGGTGAAATCTTCACTGCAGAGAGAGATATAAAAAATAATCTTCAACCAACTACATATGATGTATAGTGGTAACAGCAAAGGGTCTTTCAATTTCTAACCAGAAAAGAAAAATAGTCCACAACAGGAGAGGCACTTTGCCACATCACCAAAGGAGGTTCCCATGGTAATAACATCTCAAGAAAATCATTGGTATGATATTGATTATAGAAAAGAGTAAACAGTGATACTGGTTTGTCCTCCTTTGAATATATGTTTACACAACATCCAGCAGGGAAGTCAACATCATTAAAATGTTAGAGCCTTGATTTAATTGTTGGCACAACAATTTTATTTAACCCAAACGAGTATGCCATTTAATTTCTTTCTTCGTCAACATGCCCCTTGCAACTAATCAGAAACTGAAGTTGAGGATACCACCACATCAACTGTGCAATAGGGTCCCGAACACGGGGAAAAAAAAAAAATTTGGATGATATTGTATAATCAGTTATCTTAATGAAGTAATTTTGTCAATTAAAAGATCTGTAAAGGGACTGTCAGGACAATTTTTGAATGAATATAAATTCAATTTACTGGAATTTACTTGATATTTAACCTATTTACAGTTAAACTGCCATATTTGTACTAAAGAAATAAGAAATAGTTTGGTGTTTGATTAACAGATTTCTAACGTTATGCAATTTCCAATCAAGTGTATTGGTTAAAATTATAGCAATTTGATACATTTTTCATGAAAGAAAGTACATTATGCACAGGTTTAGAATGTACTGCATCTTTGATGAACCACCTCCTACCAAGTTAAAAACTCCTCAGCTTGGTCACAGAACGTTATGTTGGTATAATCTAGGCACACCTGGGCAAACTCAAACCCACTAAGATAAACATGAATCGGTCATAAGTGAAAAATAAAATAATTTAAATATTTTAAATCGATATTTTGCATGTGAATCATTGGATACCAGACTTAAAGGTGGTCGTTGGTTTCAATTTTGATCTGCTTTATGTGCATTGTGTCCTTAGGCAAGACACTTAATCCAGTTGCCCAAGTGGGAGCACAGTACACTGAGATAAGTGTCCTGCATGTTGGTAGTACACATGCCATTAACCAATGCTAACCCTGCATGAGCAGGGTTATTAAGCTGGAGAGGTCAGAGTTACTTACCACAGCTCGATGGCTCATTCCAGGTAGTCCAAGTTCCTCCACCCAGAAAACTGTCAGAAAAAAATATGCCCCTGCTGTTGAAAGTGAGAATAAACTCCAATAAATACATCCTTATTATGCAGCCTTCTTATTCCCTGTATGCCAACTGAGCTTATGCTTACTGCTGTAGGTCTAAAATTTTCTTTGCCTCATGCTAAATTCTGTCTTTTATTTATTTATTGGAGTTTAACGACACTTTTTACGACCAGGGTCACCTCGTGTCAGACAGTTTTATGGGTGGAGGAAGCTGGAGTCCTGTGTACCTGGAGAGAACCACTGAGCAACTGTCAGACTTCCTGCCTACTAACTCCACACAAGCAGGGTCAGCATTGGTTGAAGACAAGTGGACCATCGACATGCACTGTGCCTTAGTACACAGTGCCACTGTGCACCCACGTGGGCAATCAGGATTAAGTGCCTTGCCCAATGACACAATGTAGTTACCCCTGGCGGTGATCGAATTGTAGACAGCACGGTTTGAAATTCAGTGCTGTAACCACTGAGCCAAAGTGCTCCCTCAAAATTCTATTTAAGCCTTCACTCAACTGAAAAGCCATAACCAGCTAGCTCTCTTCACAAAAATTGCTTAACAAATAGTATTTTTAAATTTTAGCTTCAAAAACAACTAATATGACTCTCTCATTGGAAAGAACTTGTCGTGATCAATGCAATAAGGGGGTCTCTTAACTATCAATTTGACGTAAAAAGTTAAATTCTTTTAGCAAGAAATTTTTTGCAAGTTTTGGGAGACAATATCAAATTTGGAGCAGAACACTGTAATGAATGGCAACAATACTGAAACACAGTATCATTTAGCCACAAGTACTGGACACGGCATCAACCATCACTAATTTGGCAGATTTTAAAACTCTGCATACTGGGGTCAAAGAATCAAAATTTTAAGCTGCATTTTTCTCATAATGTAACTAGGAATTTAACCATTTCAATCTTGTTTGACAGAGTTCATTGAGCTCTGTTAACTCTTTGAACACTGGTGGTATCTTCCATGCCAGTTAAATGGCAGAAATTGGAAGAGTCCATATCCATTATTTGGGGGTAGAGCAATTAATATTTTCAACGTGCAGCCTTCAGGTTGAAAATATTAATTGTTCTACCACACACGTTCACTTAGTAGCCATCCTATTTAATGAAATTATGACATATTGTGTTCCTGGACCGGAAAAGCGGCCTCTGTAGTTATTAGCCATGACTTGTCGGAGTGCGGCAAAGGAGGAGAAGAGAAGGAAGCAGCTTATCCACGTTTGTGTTTCCTGCGGGTCTTCTTTTTAGGAGGTGGCTGTGATGGAGATATGGTTGTTTCTTGATTTTGTTGTTTTCTCTTGTCTAGCCATTCCTGAGCCATTCTGGAGATTTCAGCTGATTTTTGTTTAAATTCTTGGAACTCGGCCATAATTTTGTTGACTTCCCTCGTTATCTTTTCGGTGCATGTTTCTGAGGTCTCTGGTGGCTGAATTGGTGTTCTACCCTTGCCCGGGCTGTCCGGAAGCGATGGAAGAGGAGAGCGAGGGGTGGGAGGTGAAAAAAAGCAACTTCCAGTTCCTCCTCAATCTCCACTGGACGTTTCTCATCCAACTGAACTGGCTGGGAAGCCGGCAGCTGATTGGGTGGGCCTGTGGGATTAGGAAGGGAACTGACTGCAGCCTCCAGAACCTCCACCCCCTCACTCTCCTCTTTCTTCTTATCCAGGAAAGCCTCCAAGCATCAGGCATCCCTACACTTGGTCGGCGGGCTCTTCTTTCCTTTCTGCATTACACTCTTCTCAGGGCCTCCGGGCCACCTCGGGTGAGGACCAGGGGATCCTCTCACAAAAGGTGCTACCTCTCCCCAAGGAGGGTGGTGTTGTGGTCTTCTCATCAACTTTGCATTCCAGTTTCAGATGGAAGCTCAGGCCTATTTCCTGAATAGTCCATGAGATAGGGCAAGAGACGCCCAGAGCTGATATGGCTTTCTCTAGTCTAGCAGGTAATTCGATAGTAGTCAAGGTGTTCACGCTCTGAAGTCAGAAGTGTGAATGATGATGATGAAAATAGATAATGTGGTAGTGAACATCCATACCAAGTTTCAAAGGAATCGACCCATAAACATGAGAAAATTCAGGCATTCTCAGATGAAAAGGAACATACTCTGGCAAAAAAAAAATCCAATCGAAACTATAATTGCAGGTGCTCAGGTTCCCATTATAATGAACATCCATACCATGTTTCAAAGGAATTGACCAGTAAACATCAGGGAAAATCTCCAGACGAAATTCTAGCATTCTAAGACAAGTTGAAAAGGGGCATAACTCTGGCAAAAATAGTCTGACCGGATCTATAATCATAGATGCACAGGTTCTCATGGTGGTGAACATTCATACCAAGTTTCGAGGACAATGGTCAATAAACGTTTGAGAAAATCTCCGGCCAAAATTATGTCTACGGCCAGCTGGCCGGACAAGAAGATTCCATTATAACCCCAGGACACTGTCGCTTAACTTGACTGCGTGTACTGTTTGAAGAAAAGGACAATGTTCAATGTTTATGAAAGAATTATGAAATAAGATGAGAATTATGATAACGGAGAATATGTTAATTTTTGTTCCCTATATGCTATGTTTTCAATAAGAATAATTTGTGTGGACTGTACTAAAGAATTGTGGCCTGGGTTAATGTGGCCCTCACAGTTAATGTATGTCCAAAGTTACCAGTTACAATAAAATCATTCCAAAATGAGTCATCCTACCAAGGTACAACCTAGTGCTTTATTAATGAAAATTTTTGATGATTTTCATTACCTGGTAAACGCATGCATGGACATTAGTGACGAAACTATTATCGGCATTTGTCGGTGCCGGTTTCATTTTTGATTTATTTATAAGTACTGTATTACAAAAATGAAAGTGTCAATGACACTGTAGCTCAACTTGATTAAGACATGTACATGTATAGTATGTGACACAACAATGACAAACATCTAGGTAATGATCTGATGACAAAGGTACATGCAAAGTATTGTAACAATCTGTACATAAATGCTGACCATAGCCTGTAACAAATACATAGGTAAAGTATTGTAAAGGTGGGTGACAGTTACCGTAGATGCTAAACTAGAAAAGAAATCTTTTGAGTCCCAGAGTGGGTCTGACTGAACCCAAAAATATTTGTTCTCATAGCAGTGATAACAAAGGCACCCAAATACACTCATTCCTGTCACAAGGTGATAACAAAGGTACCCCAAGAAGTTTCGTGAAGATCGGTTCATAAATAGACTCTAGCCCGAGCCGTACTAACATGTGCACTTATTGTGTATAAGTAGCACAGAACAAATCAAAGTTCATCTAATTTGCATAATTTCTGCACGAGAAAAAAACCCGTATTATATGTGATGTATTCCATATTACTAAACATTCCTACAAAAATTGATTCAAATCAGAACTTTCATACAGAAATCCTGTACAAAAAACTGATTGCACTAATTTTGGTACAAAATGGCTGCTGGTGGCCATCTTGAATTTTGGACCGCACCCCAAAACACTCATTCTCGTCCCACGGTAATAACAAAGGTACCCAAGAAGTTTCGTAAAGATTGGTTCATAAATACGGCCTCTGGTTTGAGCCGTATAGAAGTTGTGTACAAAAAACTGATTGGACCTTATTTCGGTACAAAATGGCCTCTGGCAGTCATCTTGAATTTAGGACCGCACCCAGAAATACTTGTTCTCGTCCCCAAGGTTTTAACAAAGGTACCCAAGAAAGAAGTTTTGTGAAGATCGGTTCATAAATACAGTCTCTAGCCTGAGCCATGTTGACACATGCACTGACTGTGTATAAGTAGCACTGAATAAATCAAAGTTCATCTAATTTGCATAATTTCTGCTCGAGAAAAAAACCTGTATTATGTGTGATATACTCCATGTTATTAAACATTCATACAAAAATTTATTCAAATCAGGACTTTCATACAGAAGTTCTGAACAAAAAACTGAATGAACTAATTTTGGTACAAAATGGCCGCCGGCAGCCATCCTGAATTTCGGACCGCACTAAAAAACATTTGTTCTTGTCCCAAGGTGATAACAAAGGTACCCAAGAAGTTTCGTGAAGATCGGTTCGTAAATACAGCCTCCAGCCCTAGCCGTATTGACATGTGCACTTACAGTGTATAAGTAGTACTGAATAAATCAAAGTTCATCTAATTTGCATAATTTTTGCACGAGAAAAAAAACCCATATTATATGTGATGTAGTCCATGTTACTAAACATTCATACAAAAATTTATTCAAATCAGAACTTTCATACAGAAGTTCTGTACAAAAAACTGATTGCACAAACTAAAGTACAAAATGACTGCTGGTGGCCATCTTGAATTTTGACACCCCCTAGAGATGCTATGTACCAAATATGAAAGGATTCTCACTGGTGGACCTGAAGAAGAAGAATTTTCAAGACATTTTCTCATATTGCACCGAGTTAAACTTTGGGCTTCAATAAAAAGCCCAAATATTAACCCAGGGATCTGATTTGAACAACCTTCAATCTAACCCTCCCAGAGGTGTTGTACATCAAATATCAAAAGAATCTGACTGCTGGATCTGAAGGAGATGATTTTAAATGATAATTCCCCATATTGCACAAAGTAAATATTTGGGCTCACTTGGGGAACCCAAATATTAACCCAGGAACTTGATTTGAACAAATTCGAATCTTACACCTCAAGAGATGTCACATGCTAAATATGAAAGGAGTCTCACTAGTGGGTCTGGAAAAGATTTTTTAAGAAATTTTCTCATATTGCAGGAAGTTAAAATTTGGGCTCCAATAAAGAGCCCAAATATTCATCCAGGTATCCCATTTGAACAAACTTGAATCTACCCCCCCCCCCCCCCACCCCTCAAAGCTGCACACCAAATATCAAAAGAATCTGACTGGTGGATCTGAAGAAAAAGATTTTTAAAGATTATTCCCCATAGCGCCTTAAGTTAATTATTTGGGCTCCTGTGTTGAGCCCAAATATGAACCGAGGGGCTTGCAAGTTAATATTCAGGCTCCCAATATTCAGCCCAAATATCAACCCAGGGACTCAATTTGAACAAACTTCGATCTGACCCCTGTAGACATGTTGTATACCAAGTATCAAAAGAATCTGACTGTTTGATCTGAAGAAGATTTTTAAAGCTTATTCCCCATAGTGCCTTAAGATAATTATTTGGGCTCCTGTGTTGAGCCCAAATATGAACCGAGGGGCTTGATTTGAACACAGTTGTATTTGAGCATCTCACGGATGCTGTATACCAAATATCAAAAGATTCTGATCAGTGGTTCTGAAGATATTTTTTTTCAATTTTTGCAAATACGCCGACTCAGCATTTTTTCAAATGCCCCCTTCAGAACACCCTGACACAAGCGATGGCCATTTTTTTTTAATCCTTTCTTCTGGTCAAAAGGATGCTTCATACCAAATAACAGTTCACTGTTCCGTGAAGTTTGGGAAACATGGGCATTTAAATTTTTTTCTATTTTTAGCCCCTGGGGTACCCACGGAGCTACAAAAAAAAAATTGCAGGCATCGATCAAGTACTTTGGACCCACTTATTCTATATGCCTAATTTGGTTCAAATCATCCCATCGGTTCTTGAAATAGAAATTTTGGACAGAGCCCAAAATGGGTATGTGCCACAGAGAGACCAAATATTGTACTACCAACTTCTTTCGAACAAACTTTAATCTTCAACACCAAAGAGTGTTCCAAACCATATATCAAGGCAATATCTTTGGTGGTTCATGAGAAGATTTTTAAAGATTTTTAGGCTTTGGCATCATTGACCAGAGCCCCAAGAAGGCAGCAGCTTCTTTTGAACAAAATAGAAAGGGTACACTCCAGGGATGGTTTGTGCAATATGTGTTTGAATTTGGTTGAATGGCTGTGAAGAAGAAGCCAAGTTTGCAAATGTTAACGGACAACAGACGACGGATGCCAGGTGATGGAAATAGCTCACGGAGGATTTGCGTTGTTTCGTACACAGGCATTTCGTACACTGATTGTTTCGTATACAAAAGAAGATGTTTTGTACATATATCAAAGGACGTTTCATACACAGGCAAATTTTATAGGGTTTTTAAGTATTTTTTATATGAAATAATAGACTACTTATTTTTGTAGGGTATTCTCATCCAATATAAAAACTTAGATGTGAGTCTTCCATGGAAGACGTGTGTCGCCTGTTCTAAGTGGAAAAGGGGCATAACTCTGGAAAAAATACAGCGGATCAAAAAATAAAATAGGAGGTGCACAATGCCATTATGTGATAAAGAATCAGTGAAAGTTTCATCAAAATCCATTCATAGGTTAAAGAGGAGTGGCGGATAAGAGAAAGTGTGACACGGACGACGACGCAGACGACAAAAGTAATCCCTATATGTCGCTCCCCACTTCGTGGGGCAGGCGACACAAAAATTCACATTTGAAATACCACGTTACAGAATTTAATATATCCAATACCACCACAATGTCGTACATTTGAAAATATTGTTAGGAAATAAAATGAACCGCAGACTGCAAAAAAATCTTTCTTTGATGAAAAATGAAAACATGATGTGAATCATTGATGATTAATCAGCTGCGATCAGTTCTTATGATATGTAATCACAGCATGACAGCATTGTTATTAGCCCATGATCATATTAAAATGATCAATTTTCAGTACATGTACAACAGTTTTTTATTACTGCAATGCAATACCGTGTATGAAGCGTCTTAGCTTGTGTATGAAACATCCTAAAAGTTTGTGTACGAAATGTCCTAAATTGCTGTGTACTAAACGGTGCATTAACGAACATCTAGTCCCCTTCTCGGCCAGGCCAGAATCACATGATTTTCAAAATGGAAAGGTCTATTGTAAAAGTGCATACTGAATACTGGGCTTATGGCCGACATGGGAAGAAAGGAATAAGTCGGATTTACCTGCATCAGGACAGTGTCTGACAGTCTGTGTATGGGTTACACAGAATCGCTATGTGTTTTAAATATAAGGGATTTAATCTTATGGGGAGAATATGTAGTATTCCACGCAGAGAGACACACTCAATCTGACATGGGTGATTTTGTTCTTCTCAATGAAAAATGGACTGCACAAAACGATCAGATAAATTGTCTGGGGGAGTTGATTTGGAGACGAGTTGACCAGGAACCAAGAAACTCAACCCCACTAGTACTGAAATGGTTAACCAGATAACCTGTTTGAAACCAGTTACCTACCTAACCGATTTAAAAAGACATCAACCAGTTATCCAAAATATCGACAGTGATCATCATTCTACAGTTAAAACGTAGATGACACCTCGAAGCAGCGATGTATTTATTGAGAAATAATCGACTTTGGCATTCAAGACTTTGTTAATGATCGGCAATTTCCGGTAGGACTGAGTAACCACAGAAACTATTCCGTAGTATGTATACAAATGAACGTACTCGACAACATTTGTTTGTATACACACTACGGAATAGTTTCTGAGAATACTGCTTTCCAATTCCTATAGTTTTGATCCCAGATTCGGTGAAATAATGGATACGGATAACCGGATATTATCTGGTTATAGCTCTCGGTTAGTCGGTTGTGAAAATGAGCCAACCGTTTCAGCTCTAAACCCCACACTGAGATTCTAATTGCAACTATGCAGGGTTCGATCAAGTTATTCATGCATTTTCACGGAACTTAAAACATCGGCATCGGCCAATTATTAGATTTTTAACATCCGTATCGTTGGCTGATTCATTTACCATATCTGTTCATCACTGGTGGACATCACTGCCAACGCGTGTGGATTACAAACAGTCCATGACAGCTGTACTGTAGAAAGCTTGCGTCATACTTGGTGAAGGTTTATTATGTAAATTTTCTTAAGGAAACAGGAAGTAGTTTGTCCTGAAAGAAGGTTTGCATTCAACCTAGAATGTTTTAAGATTAAGTATTCAATGAAGTATGAAGCTACAAACAAAGATAGGTGCTGGTTGAATGAAGCAAATAGTGAACAAAGCCCTGTAACAACTCGCCTCTTCAGCCTATGGATTTTCTGGGCAAAAAAAGAGAGTCAAATACAGCTGCTGCTAGAAATGTATATATATTGATTTTGAACTTTTATAAAGAATATTGCATTCCCTTAGCATTTAATTGCCTGCCATATAAATCTATAATTTTATAATGAGCTCTCAACAATTATTTGAATGTAATGAACTGCCAATTCAGATTTAAGAAAGTGTAGCAGACAACACAAACAATACATTAACGTCAAGACATATTTTTATAGACCTGCAAAATAAAAGGCACAAGAAAATTGTCAAACATTCTTTGTTAAAGTCCACAGTAATTACGTCAATAGCATTATTTGCATCTGACGGCAAAAAGATGTTTGAGGAACATCGATCAAAATTTATAACAAACACTAGCAAAAATTTACAACACTCACTTATTTCAGAAGCATGCAACTATGAAAATATTTCAACCCTCTCCCCAACGCGAAAAATATGTGGGCAACTTTTTTATAACATGTGCAGGAGTATCTTGTTACAAGGATCCCTTAAATTGAGAAAGTAAGGACCATAACTGTGGTGAAAAATGTGCGGACAACATTTTTTATAACATGTACAGCAATGGCTGTGACAAGTATTCCTCATACCAAATTTCACTGAAATCCATCAACTCACTGCTAAGGTATTACTGTGAAGGGCCGGATGGATGGACACATGGATGGACAGATGGATGGATGGACAGTCGCATATAACCCAGTATACCCCCCATTCTCTTTGAGAGTGGGGGTATAAAAATTTTTCACAATCCATTCCAATGAGGAGGTCATATGCTGAGTTTGAATGCTTTTTGAGAATAGTACTGGCAGGTTTGGGACATTACAAGATCTGGTAACTCACCTTCAGCAATCAGGAAAATGCAGGGGAAACAAAAAATATCCACAGCAAAAATACAGCCGAGAATGGCTTCTTCAGAAAGACTTGTGGTGGCAGAAATTGCACAACTTCCAGGTTATACAAGGAATCAAACCATGTGGGTTGCACTACGCTGTATTGCTAATCTCATTTGGTCTTACAGCTTTCCAGAAACTGATGTCAGATTCTGGTGTTATCAACATAGAAGCAGTGAGATACTTAGTTTGTGGTTATGCTGCATCTTATTTTCGCTCATACTATACATACCGAGCAAGTTGCCTGCTTACTTCCAAGATTTTTTCTCGGCATTCACAAGGTTCATGATATTGGCATGATCTAACTGAGTGAAAGATTCTGCACATTGATTGTGATTATATACACATGTATCTCAAACTACTTTCACATGTTAAAGTTAATTGAAAGTTTTCACTTCACCGCATGCTACATATACATGGCAATTGAGACTATGCCCTAAACCCTGATGACCTTTACACAATGGAACAGGCTTCACAGCAATTGCCGTAGAAGCACCAGTTTTCCACAGCAATTTTTTTGCCAAAGAAACAAGGATGAATTACCAGGACTGCATTACGTTGGGTAAAGAGTTTCTATAGATGAGATTTACACTTAGGCTGAACAGTGCATAGGGTTAGTTACTCAATAATGAAAATTCTTTATAACCAGAAATTGTGACTAACTCTGTGCAATGCAGAGCTTGTAACACTTTCTGGTAATAAAAAAATTGGTATTTATTTATTAGTGTTTAAGGTCACATATTTTTGCACAATGGCTAATCATGACAACATGAGTATCAACTCAAGACAGGGGTGAGCGTCAATAAGCCATGCTGCCCATTTTAGAGAGGGTTTGCACCTCCCAAGCATTGGTGACTGAGTCTTATTTTACCAGTAAAACAGAGCCTGTTTACTGCAGTGAACAGGCACAGCTTCACTTCCCGGGGTTTCTGCAGGGAAATAAAAAAATTGGTAACTGCCATATCACACACCACTGGAAAATGTACACTCACTAAGGCTGTGCAATGTAAAGGTTTAGTCACACTTTCTGGTTATAAAAATTGGCTATTTTGTATACTCTCAAGGGCCAGAACTCATGGAAGCACAGACAGATTGATGCATGAACGAACCGACAGATGGAAGACAGATGCAATCCAGTATTCCCTGTTTTTTTTAAAAAGAGACGGTATAATTATGGTCTGAACAGACCAGGAAAATTTTAAGTCAAACAAGCTGAACAGACAAAAATTAGCTATTTTGTACTCTAAGGCTCATAGCTCATGGAAAATAATATATGGACAGCAAAACAGCATACGTTTTTGAAAGAGCTCATCATACTGAACTCCTGCATGAAATTTCATCAATATTCATGCACCAAATGTTCAATGACCTGAACAGACATCGGATGGGCAAATTAAAAAATTTTAAAAAAAAGTTGAAAAAGGGGGATAACTCTAGAAAGTGAAATGTAGGAAACATCATTAGAGAATTGTTTGAAAGTGGAGACGAGACGATAATCGGTATCGGCTGTCAGTATCAGCCGGTAAGTTAATTATCGGCAACATATCAGTATCGACAAAGGAGGTTTCTTAGCCCATATCACTGCCAATATTTTTTCAGCAAGTTTGCATTTCAAAAATCTGTAAAAAAAATTTGGCAGTCATCATAGCTTTGTGATCAAATTTCTAGGAAAAAAGACCATAATAAATGTTGGGATCTTCTTTGTTTTAAAATATAATTTTTGAAGTAATTGCAACATAGTGAGTGATATTTTATTCAAATAAATCATTGTTCAGTGTTGTTCTACTTAGTCATTTATCACCCATCAACAAAAGAAAATCCTCAGTACTCATGCATAATGTATACACTACTTACCACTTCAGTCAAATGTCAAGAATTAAGAGTAGAACACGCCTACAAAAAAACTGTACCCAATCAGCAGTCGGTTCAGTGTCAGGACCGCAGAGCAATGTAAATGAGCAATATGAGTAAAGTGTCCTGTTCTGTTTTGATTAAACAACATAACTTATTCTTGACTATGTTTTTATTCTCTGATCTAAGTTTTCATCTAGTGAAATGATGTCATGAGGCTGAGCGATAATCAATATCAAAACAAAGTAACACAAATTCAAGCTCCGTACAATAAACAAGACAAGGGTTACTCCTTGAATCTTTGTTTATTTTTAACAAAGCACATGGCAATTCAGTTTCTTCTTGTCATGCAACATTTCCTAGAATAAGAGTCTGTTTTAAAAACTGGTTTGGGTTTCCACTGGCTGTCATGTTTCACAATTCTTGGAAACATTCTGTTCACAGCACGACACCAGCATATGTATTTTTATCAATAGTTAAATATTGTGTAAAAATTATCTTTTAATACACTTGGTGGTATGTATTATTTCCAATTTTTCTCTTTTATGTGACAGGCAACAAAACTTCTTACATATTGGTGCCTAGAAAACACTGTTCGACATGCTATCTACTTTTGCTCTCTTGACATTGACAGGTTCACTTCCGAAGTCAGTGATGTATATCAGTGCTGTTATCAGCCAATATCTAAGAACGGTAGATATCGGTATCGGCAAAACTGATAAGAGTGCTATCGGCTCACCTCCATTTCAAAGCCTTTCCAATAAGCAATCTGCATGTCAAATTTCATTGAGATCTGTCAACCCTAACCTCAGATATAAGGCGAACAGACAAAATATTGACTATTTCCTAAACTCTAAGGGCCATAATTCATGGAAAAAATAAGCAGACAGCAAAGTGGCTTATATTTCTGAAAGAGCTCATAATACTGAACACCTGTATAAAATTTCATCAAAATCTGATAAGTAATCTTCAAGTTATGACCTGAACAGACATCGAACAGATGTATGGATGCATGGGCAGACGGATGGACCCACGGATGGATGCATGGCCTGACAGATGCAATCCAGTATACCCCCATTTTTTTTAAAAGGGGGAGTATAATTATTTTCTTTTTTTCGCCACAAGTTTCCCACAAAACCATGTGAAACCCCTTTTTTGCAAGTATGCAGTGCAGGTCACCCAATAGTACAGATACTAAACTTGGATCAAATCAGCCAATCAGTTTCAAAAATTAATCAGAGGCTCAAATGAGACCAAAATTCTCACCTGAATTAGTTTTCTCCAGGGAATGGAAAAGGTGTAAGTGTGGGACTAGGATGGAACAAAATTGAATCTACACCATTAAAGCAGATTGCATGCTGGGGCTGGCATGATTATGAAAATTCATGATAAATTTTTGAAGAATAATCGATTCAAGTCAACTTTACTCATACTCTGTGACCTCTACAAACAACTATTATAGAAAACTATTTATTTATTTATTTATTGGTGTTTAAGGACACATATTTCTGCAGAATGGCTAATGATGACAACATAGAGATAAGGTCAAGGTCAGTGACTCATTTATGCCCCATGTTGACTGTTTTAGAGGACTTGCACCCCAAGCATTAATGACTGGGTCCTATTTTACCAGTAAAAACAAGTGTTTGACCACCGAGGTGGTATTAGTCCCCTACGGCACTTTTGTGACATAAGGTGTTTTTGTCACAGAAGACACTAGAGTATATAAGCATCTTTTGATTTTGAAAAAAAAATATTGAGCATGCATAATCCCCTCACAACCCTTTATCCATGTACCATATATGAAAGGCGTAGCTTGAACCATGTTGGAGGGAGGGGTGGTAACATAAAATAGAGAAAAAAGCTTAAAAAACACCACAAAAATGGCGCGCCATTCTGCCATCTTGGATTTTGAAAAATAAATATTGACTGTGCATCATCCCCTCAGAACCATTTATCCATGTACCAAATATGAAAGGTGTAGCTTGAAGCATATTAGAGGCAGAGGTGGTAACATAAAAACAGACAGACAGACAGACGGACAGACAGACAGATGTTAGATTTTGAAAAAAAATATTGAGCGTGCATAATCCTCTCACAATCCCGTTATCCATGTACCATGCATGAAAAGTGCAGCTTGAACCATGTTGGAGGGAGCAGTGGTAACATAAAATAGAGAAAAAGGCTTAAAAAACACGACAGAAATGGTTGCCATGGCGCCATCTTGAATTTTTGAAAAAAATATTGAACGTGCAACATTCCATTACAACCCTCTATCCATGTGCCAGATATAAAAAGTGTAGCCTGAACCATGTTGAAGTGAGGGGTGGTAACATAAAATAGACAAAAAAGCTTAAAAAACACAACAAAAATGGCCGCCATGCCGCCATCTTGGATTTTGAAAAAAAAATATTGAATGTGCATCATCCCCTCCCAACCCTCTATCCATGTGCCAAATATGCAAAGTGTAGCTTGAACCATGTTGGTGGGAAGGGTGGTAACATGAAAATAGAGAACAAAAGCTTAAAAAACACAACAAAAATGGCCGCCATTCCGCCATCTTGGATTTTGAAAAAAAAATTTTGAGCGTGCATCATCCCCTCAGAAACATTTATCCATGTACCAAATATGAAAGGTGTAGCTTAAAGCATGTTGGAGGGAGCAGTGTTAACATAAAAAACAGACAGACAAACAGATGGACGGACGGACGGACGGACAGATGGCCGGACGAATTTTGGAAAAAAAATATTGAACGTGCAACATGCCATTACAACCCTTTATCCATGTACCACATATGAAAGGCGTAGCTTGAACCATGTTGGAGTGAGGGGTGGTAACATAAAATAGAGAAAAAAGCTTAAAAAACACAACAAAAATGGCCGCCATGCCGCCATCTTGGATTTTGAAAAAAAAATATTGAATGTGCATCATCCCCTCCCAACCCTCTATCCATGTGCCAAATATGCAAAGTGTAGCTTGAACCATGTTGGTGGGAAGGGTGGTAACATGAAAATAGAGAACAAAAGCTTAAAAAACACAACAAAAATGGCCGCCATTCCGCCATCTTGGATTTTGAAAAAAAAATTTTGAGCGTGCATCATCCCCTCAGAACCATTTATCCATGTACCAAATATGAAAGGTGTAGCTTAAAGCATGTTGGAGGGAGCAGTGGTAACATAAAAAACAGACAGACAAACAGATGGACGGACGGACGGACGGACAGATGGCCGGACGAATTTTGGAAAAAAAATATTGAACGTGCAACATGCCATTACAACCCTTTATCCATGTACCACATATGAAAGGCGTAGCTTGAACCATGTTGGAGTGAGGGGTGGTAACATAAAATAGAGAAAAAAGCTTAAAAAACACAACAAAAATGGCCGCCATCTTGGATTTTGAAAAAAAAATATTGAACGTGCATCATCCCCTCCCAACCCTCTATCCATGTGCCAAATATGCAAAGTGTAGCTTGAACCATGTTGATGGGAGGGGTGGTAACATGAAAATGGAGAAAAAAAGCTTAAAAAAACACAACAAAAATGGCCGCCATTCCACCATCTTGGATTTTGAAAAAAAAATTTTGAGCGTGCATCATCCCCTCAGAACCATTTATCCATGTACCAAATATGAAAGGTGTAGCTTAAAGCATGTTGGAGGGAGAGGTGGTAACATAAACAAGAGGCCCCAAGGGGCCTGAGGGCGCTCACCCGACATGGTAGCCTAAATTTATATCAACCCAGAGAATTGATTTCAACAAGTTGCATCTGCTCCTCCTAAGAAAAGCTTATACCAAATATCCAAAGATTCTGACCAGTGGATCTAAAAAAAAAAAGATTTTTAAACAATATTCCTCATATTGAACTAAGTTATAATTCAGGCTCCCACAGGGAGCCCATATATGAACCCAGGGTCTTGGCTTTAACAAACTTGAATCTCACCCCCCTAAGGATGCTGCACACCAAATATCAAAACATTCCGACTGCTGGATCTGAAGAAGAAGATTTTTAAAGAAAAGTCCTCATTTTGAACTAAGTTACAATTCGAGCTCCCACAGTGAGTCCAAATATGGACCTAGGGACATGGCTGAAGAAGAAGATTTTTAAAGAAAAGTCCTCATTTTGAACTAAGTTACAATTCGAGCTCCCACAGTGAGTCCAAATATGGACCTAGGGACATGGCTTGAACAAACTTGAATCTCACCCCCAAAGGATGCTGCATACCAAATATCAAAACATTCCGACTGCTGGATCTGAAGAAGATTTTTAAAGAAAATTCCTCATTTTGAACTAAGCTATAATTCGGGCTACCACAGTGAACCCAAATATGAACCCAGGGACTTGGCTTGAACAAACTTGAATCTCACCCCACTAAGCATGGTGCATACCCAATATCAGAAGATTCTGCCTGCTGGATCTTGAGAAGAAGATTTTCAAAGAAATTTGCCTGAAATGCACTAAGTTCAAATTTGGGCTCCTATACTGAGCCCAAATATTAACCCAGGGAGCCGATTTGAACAAACTTGAATCAGATCCACCACACAATGTTGCTTACCAAATATGAAAAGATTCTGCCTGCTGGATCTGGAGAAGAAGATTTTTTAAGAAATTTGCCTGAAATGCACTAAGTTCGAATTCGGGCTTCTATAGTAAGCCCAAATATGAATCCAGGGGGCCGATTTGAACAAACTTGAATCAGATCTACCCCACAACGTTGCATACCAAATATCAAAAGATTCTGCCTGCTGGATCTGGAGAAGAAGATTTTTGAAGAAATTTGCCTGAAATGCACTAAGTTCGAATTCGAGCTCCTATAGTGAGCCCAAATATGAATCTAGGGAGCCGATTTGAACAAACTTGAATCAGATCCACCCTACAATGTTGCATGTCAAATATCAAAAGATTCTGCCTGCTGGATCTGGAGAAGAAGATTTTCAAAGAAATTTGCCTGAAATGCAGTAAGTTCAAATTTGGGCTCCTATACTGAGCCCAAATATAAACCCAGGGGGCCGATTTGAACAAACTTGAATCAGATCCACCCTACAATGTTGCATACCAAATATCAAAAGATTCTGCCTGCTGGATCTGGAGAAGAAGATTTTTTAATGTTTTTCCCATTGCCTACAGTGTTAAAAAGTGCTGACTCAGCACTTTTTCAAAGTCCCGAAACTGTACCCTATGATAAAACCGATGGCAATTTTTTTTACCAATCCTTTCTGTTGGTCCTAAGGAAGCTGCACACCAAATAAAAATTCTCAATGCCATTCAGTTTTGGAAATATGGGCGTTTTAAATTTTTTCTATTTTTAGCTCCTGCGGTTCCCACGGAGCTGCGGGAAATTTTTTTTTTGCATAAATCAAGTACTCATGACCCAATAAGCCCTCACATAAAATTTGGTTCAAATCAGCCTCTCAGTTTGGAAAATAGAAATTTTGGGCGGGGCAAAAAATTTTGCCCCTCCCATAACGACGCCAAGTATAGCCCCACAAACTTCTCTTGAACAAATCTGAGTCTACACCTCAAACGGAAGCTGCACAACATATATCAAGTCTCTGCTACTGCTGGTTCATGAGAAGAAGATTTACAAAGATTTTGGTGCCCCTTGGGGGCGTGGCACCACCTAGGAGGAGGGGCAACTTCATTTGAACAAATCTGAATTGGCATTAGGTAATAAACATTTAGCCAACATTTGAATAAAATTGGGCTAGTGGTTTAGGAGGAGAAGTCGATAATGTAAAGTTAACGCCGGACGGACGACGACGGACAGAAAGTGATTAGTAAAGCTCTCCTTGAGCTTCGCTCAGGTGAGCTAAAAACACAGACAGACAGACACTGTACTAGAGAGCTGAGGGGTGGGTTAATATGACCTCACAGTTAATGTATGTGGCCCTCACAGTTAACGTATATATACGAAAGTTACCAAGTTACAGTGAAATTATTCCAAAATGAGTCATCCTATCAAGTTACATTGAAATCCCTTCATAAATATGGCCTGTAGACTGTGCTAAAGGTTTTTGTCCTTCAGGCCTCTGAAGCCGTCCGTTTCCCCAATTGCGTCCAAATGTTACATTCTCATCTAGACATTATATGAAGTCAACGGTTAGTCGATTAATAGCCGCTTCCCATGATTTTATAGCAAATCATTCTTCTGTTCGTAAAACTCTGAAAATGACAATGGCACCAGTGTGTTCAGACGAAGTGGGGTTGTGGGAACAACAAATCGGTCCCGACTGAAGCTACATGTAGTCCAATCTTGGACCCACAGTCCGTAATATAATTTTTGGGGTTGGTACGTCCTGTAGGACATACGAACCCCAAAAATAATATTACTGACTGCAGGTCCAAGTTTGAACTAGATTGAAGCTGATGAATTAAAATGAATTTACCAAAGAACGTTCCTGCATATGTTTCCTTTCTGCAATAAGTTTCTCGAAATTTTGAACATTGAGATCTATGCATTCCCTTGTCAGTTGTTAAAATTGGATCTTAGTCTGAAGTTCCGAACTTTGAGAAGTGATCTGACGTTCTGACTTTCATCATAATTTTGTCACTTCCGCGCTTTGGGTTTTCCAATGGGTGCATTCGTGTGTACAAGACTGGAGAAATTCAGAAGAATCTATTCTTCTCGAGTAACTGTGAGTGTTCTTTCTTACACAGTCAGTGACAGTCGTACAGTCTTCCGGATATGAATGTTAACTATGGTTAGATATTTAAAGTTATTCACCTTCATTGATCATTCACCTCACAAAACAATGCAATTTAGCCCCGACGTATAGTAGACGTGTACCACCTTGAAAATGAACGATGATCGACTAAAAATAAAAAACGTTGACTACTTCAATAGTCGACGGTTAGTCAACTAATCGAATAATCACGACAGCCCTAAATGAAATCCCTTCATAAATATGACCTGTAGACTGTGCTAAAGGTTTTTGGGCTTTGGGCTTGGGCAGCCATCATGGTTGAATGATCGCAACCAAAAGGGGAAATTCTCATCTGGGAATCATCTGGAGTGTTCCTACGAAGTTACAATGAAATCCCTTCATAAATATGACCTGTAGACTGTGCTCATCACGACCAAAAGGGGATGTCATCATCTAGGCATTCTATGGAGTCTAACAGGTTACAATGATATCCTTCCATAAATATGACCTATAGACTATGCAAAAGATTTTTGGGTTTTGGGCTCGGGCAGTCATCGAGGCTGAATGATCGTGACCAAAAGGGGACATTCTCTTCTAGACATTATTTGGAGTCATCCTACCAGGGTACAATGAAATCCCTTCATAAATTTCAACTGTAGACTGTGCTGAAGGATTACGGGCTTCAGGCCCCTGTAGCTGTCACTGTTGCCTAATGGTGTCCAAAAGGGGCTGTTCTGCTCTAGACATTATATGAAGTCAACCTACCAAGTAACAATGAAATCCCTTCATAAATAGGACCTGTAGACTGTGCTCAAGTTTTTCAGGCTTCGGGCCCCTGCAGCCGTCACAGTTGCCTAATGGTGTCCAAAAGGGGCTGTTCTCGTCTAGACATTATATGAAGTCAACCTACCAAGTTACAATGAAATCCCTTCATAAATATGACCTGAAGACTGTGCAAAAGGTTTTTGGGCTTTGGGCTCGGGCAGCCATCATGGTTGAATGATCACAACCAAAAGGGGACATTCTCAACTGGGCATCATCTGGAGTGATCCTACAAAGTTACAATGAAATCCTTTCATAAATATGACCTGCAGACTGTGCTCAAGATTTTCAGGCTTCGGGCACCTGTAACCATCACAGTTGACCAATCACGACAAAAAGAGGATGTCATCATCTAGGCATTACATGGAGTCAACCTAACAGGTTACAATGAAATCCTTCCATATATGACCTTTTGCCTATGCTAAAGGTTTTTGGGCTCGGGCAGCCATCATGCTTGAATGATTGCAACCAAAAGGGGATGTTCTCATCTTGACATTATTTGGAGTCATCCAAGTTACATTGAAATCCCTTCATAAATATGACCTGTAGACTGTGCTAAAGGTTTTCGGGTTTCGGGCCCCTGTAGCCGTTACAGTGGCCCAATCACATCAAAAAGGGGACTTTCTCATCTAGACATTATATGAAGTCAACCCACCAAGTTACAATGAAATTCCTCAATAAATATGACCTGTAGACTGTGCTAAAGGTTTTTGGGTTTTGGGCTCAGGCAGTCGTCACGGTTGACAGATCACGCCCTTATGAGGAAATTCTCATCTAGACATCATAAGGAGTCATCCTACCAAGTTACAATGAAATCCCTCCATATTAAACATGACCTGCAGACTGTGCTAAAACCTTTTGGATTTTGGGCTTGGGCAGCCATCACGGTTGACAGATCATGCCCAAAAGGAGATGTTCTCATCTAGGCATTATACAGAGGCATCCTACCACGTCACAATGAAATCCCTTCATAAATATGACCTGTAGACTGTGCTAAGGAATTTCAGGTTTTGGGCTCGGGCAGCCATACCGATGGCCGATCACGACCAAAAAGGGACGTTCTCATCTAGACATGACCCCAAACCACAATATAAAATTTTGTGACAGGCAGACAAGAACTGCGGGGTGTAGCCTGTGCTAAAGGAAAATGTGAACAGACTCAAAGACTCGCCGACTTCCGCACGCGCAATGGCAATAGCTTATCTTGACTTAGTCAAGTTAAGCTAACAGTATCTTTTGTCATTACTTCCTCTATCCGGATATTCTTTAGGCATGTAGGCATGCCTTCTACTCTTTGCAGAAAATTAAGCCTCTTGAGCACCTATGGCCCAAATCTCAGGCTAGTCTAAGAATAGCTGTATCAAGATTTAACAAGGCAATTGCACTCTTTGAAAAACTGAGAAGGGTACTTATTTGTACTCCCAGACCTTCTAGAACACCAGACCTGGTGGCATGTGTTGTATCTTTATACTTTTTTCCTATATCAATTACAATCTATTTTGATATTCTATAGCTTCTGACAATACTTATATGAGCATGGTGGGGAGGAGAGTAATAACTAGTAACTCATAAGTAAAGGGCTGATGAAAACTCATATTCGTTGATTTTTAAATTGCAGTTGATTATGGGCATTTCTGATGATTACCGTATATGTCCGTGTATAAGTCAGACTTTTTTACCTGAAATGTTATGTCAAAATCTGGGGTGCGTCTTATACATGGGTACGACTTGTTTCAGAGAATTTTCAGGGGACTGACTTCTTCAGACAAACGTTCCTACCGTTTGTCAATTGTATAACAGACAGTACAATCGTGTGATTTTGACTGAGTGCCGATTCACCAAAATTATTTTCATTTTATTTCAGTTTAAATTCTTCAGAAAATAAATTGTTAATAGAATATTATTATTATGTGCATTTTCTGTTACTTTTATCCATAAATAATAATAAAGAAGTATTCTATTTAGTTGTTATTGTTCAATCGGTCCAGGTGTTTACATCAGTGCATGTATCCGAAATCAACAGGTTTGTGGGGCCAATATGGATGAAACCATAATGAAAGTGTCAATGACACTGTAGCTCAACTTGACAAACTTGAACTTGGTAAGTTATAAATGAAACGGCAAAATTGAAGATCATTGGTACCAATGTCATTTTTTTTGCCAGTGGCAACATTTTTTGACAAAAAACCGAAGAAAATCGACAGCTCCCATCTAGAGGCCTCCCCAAACAAGCATGCCAGGTTTCAAAGCAATCTGATCATAAATGTGCCCTGTAGGGTGTATAAAAGGGAAATATTGTGGTCTGACTAGACTAAATTCTAAGAACGTTGGCCGTGGCAACATTTTTAGACGGAAATGGAAGAAAATCGATAGCTCCCATCTAGAGGTCACCGTAAATAAGCATACCAGGTTTCAAAGCAATCTAATCATAAATGTGCCCTGCAGGGTGAGCCAAAGGGAAATATTGTGGTCTGACTAAACTAAGTTCTAAGAATGTTGGCTGCGGCAAAATTTTTTGATGGAAATTGAAGAAAATCAATAAATCCCATCTAGAGGTCACCCCAAACAAGCATGAAAGGTTTCAAAGCAATCCGATCATAAATGTGCCCTGTAGGGTGTGCCAAAGGGAAATATTGAGTTTTCTGACTAAACTAAGTTCTAAGAACGTTGGCCGCAGCAACATTTTTTGACGGAAATTGAAGAAAATCGATAGCTCCCATCTAGAGGTCTCCTCAAACAAGCATACCAGGTTTCAAAGCAATCAAATCATAAATGTGCCCTGTAGGGTGTGCCAAAGGGAAATATTGTGGTCTGACTAAACTGAGTTCTAAAAACATTGGCCGCGGCAACATTTTTTGACGGAAATTGAAGAAAATTGATAGCTCCCATCTAGAGGTCACCCAAACAAGCATGCCAGGTTTCAAAGCAATCCGATCATAAATGTACCCTGTAGGGTGTGCCAAAGGGAAATATTGAGTCTTCTGACTAAACTAAGTTCTAAGAACGTTGGCTGCAGCAACATTTTTTGACAGAAATTGCAGAAAATCGATAGCTCCCATCTAGAGGTCTCCCCAAACAAGCATACCAGGTTTCAAAGCAATCTGATCATAAATGGGCCCTGTAGGGTGTGCCAAAGGAAAATATTGAGGTCTGACTAAACTAAGTTCTACGAACGTTGGCCGTGGCAACATTTTTTGCCGGAAATTGAAGAAAATCGATAGCTCCCATCTAGAGGTCACCCTAAATAAGCATACCAGGTTTCAAAGCAATCAAATCATAAATGTGCCCTGTAGGGTGTACCAAAGGGAAATATTGTGGTTTGACTAAACTAAGTTCTAAGAACGTTGGCCGCGTCAACATTTTTTGACGGAAATTGAAGAAAATCGATAGCTCCCATCTAGAGGTCACCCCAAACAAGCATGCCAGGTTTCAAAGCAATCCGATCATAAATGTACTCTGTAGGGTGTGCCAAAGGGAAATATTGAGTCTTCTGACTAAACTAAGTTCTAAGAACGTTGGCCGCGGCAACATTTTTTGACAGAAATTGAAGAAAATCGATAGCATCCATCTAGAGGTCTCCCCTCCCCAAACAAGCATACCAGGTTTCAAAGCAATCTGATCATAAATGTGCCCTGTAGGGTGTGCCAAAGGGAAATATTGAGGTCTGACTAAACTAAGTTCTACGAACGTTGGCCGTGGCAACATTTTTTGCCGGAAATTGAAGAAAATCGATAGCTCCCATCTAGAGGTCACCCTAAATAAGCATACCAGGTTTCAAAGCAATCAAATCATAAATGTGCCCTGTAGGGTGTGCCAAAGGGAAATATTGTGGTTTGACTAAACTAAGTTCTAAGAACGTTGGCCGCGGCAACATTTTTTGACGGAAATTGAAGAAAATCGATAGCTCCCATCTAGAGGTCACCCCAAACAAGCATGCCAAGTTTCAAAGTAATCTGATCATAAATGCGACCTGTGAGGTGTGCCAAAGGAAATTGTGGACGTACGTACTAACGTACGTACGTACGTACGCCGACGGACGAGAAGTGATGGCAATAGCTCAGCTTGGCTTTGTCAAGTTGAGCTAAAAATTACAAAATCATCAAAATAACAACAAAAAAATAAGTAATAACACATTAACTGTAAATACCTGGAGAGAAGTATTTATTTATTCCATGAACCCCAATTCACTGATGTGTAATATCCGGTTATAAATTACGCACACATGCACCAGGTAAAGTTTGTTTCAATAGCACCAACAATGCTAAAGTGGGACAACAATTTGAAAACAATTTGCGCTGTAAACTGCACATTTGTTGTATTTTTATTGTTTTTTCCGGAAAGTTATGGAAAAAACAACTTAATCACAACAACTGCGCAGGTTACGGCGCAAATGGTGCTCTGATTCTGAAACTATGAAGTTTCAGTCACAAACGAGCGTTGGATTTTCTTGACAGGGATGAAATTATTCCAAAACGGGTCATCCTATCAAGTTACAATGAACTCCCTTCATAAATACAGCCTGTAGACTGTGCAAAAGGTTTTCGGGCCTGTGTAACAATCACAGTTGACCGATCGCAATCAAAAGGGGATGTCCTCATCTAGACATCATACAGAGTCATCCTACCAAGTTACAATGAAATCCCTCCATATTAAATATGACCTGTAGATTGTGCTAAAAGTTTTTGAGTTTCAGACTTGGGCAGCCATCACGGATGACAGATCATGACCAAAAGGGGACATTCTCATCTAGATATTATACAGAGTCATCCTATCAAGTTACCATAAAATTCCTTTATAAATTCTGTCCTGCTAAAGGCTTTTGGGCTCGAGCAGCCATCATGGTTGACCGATCGCGACCAAAAGGTGATGTCCTCATCTGGACATTAAACTGAGTCATCCAACCAAGTTACAATGAAATCCCTTCATAAATACGACCTGTAGTCTGTGCTAAAGGTTTCCGCATATTGGGCTAGGCAGCCATCATGGCTGAATGATCTCGACCAAAAGGGGACGTTCTCATCTAGACATTATCTGGAGTCATCCTACCAAGTTACGATGAAATCCCTTCATAAATATGACCTGTAGACTGTGCTAAAGATTTTTGGCTTTTGGGCCCCTTTAGCTGTCACAGTTGACCAGAAGGGGACCTTCTCATCTGGACATTACATGGAGTCAACCTACCAAATTACAATTCAATTCCTCCATATATACGACCTGTAGACTGTGCTAAAGGTTTTTGGGTTTTGACCTTGGGTAGTCGACATGGTTGACAGATCTTGACCAAATGTGGACCAAATGGAGAAGTTCTCATCAAGACGTCATACGGAGTCATCCAACCGAGTTACAATGAAATCCCTCCATATTAAATATGATCTGTAGACTAAAGGTTTTGGGCTTGGGCAGCCATCACGATTGACAGATCACGACCAAAAGGGGAAATTCTCATCTAGATATTATACAGAGTCATCCTAACAAGTTACCATGAAATCCCTTCATAAATACGACCTGTAGTCTGTGTTAAAGGTTTTCGGGTTTTGGGCTCGGGCAGCCATCACGGTTGACCCATCGCGACCAAAAGGGGACCAATCTCATGTAGGCATGACCTCAAACCTGCATATGAAATTTTCACCAAGTTTTGTAAAAATCCAATGAAAAATGCAGGAGGAGTTGCAGACAAGCATTTGTGACAGAAATTTTACTATTACCAAGGGGTGTAACCACATAAAATTTGTCGTATCAAAAATTCCCAACCATATGCACATCTACACTTGATACTGATGCTTCAAACCAAGTTTTGGTAAAATCCAACAAAAAATGTAGGAGGAGTTAACCCTTTACCCAATGCAGATGATATCAAAATTTATTATTTTAAATATCATTTTTTCAAATTTTTCAAAAAATTTCAACAAAACCATATCATGTGACCCCTTGTTGGAACGAGCTCGATGAGCTCGTTCCAACGAGGGGTCACATGATATGGTTTTGTTGAAATTTTTTGAAAAATAATATTTTTTCAAATGCTGAATTTACATATTATGCGGGCGGATGCAGGCGATTCGTTGGGTAAAGATTTAAGCAGACAAGACCTTGTGATAGAAATTTTGCTATTTCCAAGGGCAGTAACCACACACAAATTTGTTGCATCGAAAATTCCTGATCACATGCACATTTACAATTGATACTGAAACTTCAGACCAAGTTTCGTAAAGATTCACTGAAAACTGTGGGAGGAGTTAACAGGACAATGTTTGTGATGAAAGGACAGACTGATGGACACCATTTCAATATCCACCTCCTGACTTCATCGGCGGGGATATTAAACAAGAGGCCCCAGGGGGCCTGAGGCACTCACTGACATGGTAGCCTAAATATCAAGCTGGAGAATTGTTTTCAGCAAGTTGCATCTGTTCTTCCTAAGAAAAGCTTATACCAAATATCCAAAGATTCTGACCAGCGAATCTAAAAAAAAAAGATTTTTGAAGAAAATTTCTCATTTTGAACTAAGTTACAATTTGAGCTCCCATAGTGAGCCCAAATATGGACCTAGGGACTTGGCTTAAACAAACTTGAATCTCACCCCCTAAGCATGCCGCATAACCAATATCAAAGATTCTGCCTGCTGGATCTTGAGAAGATTTTTAAAGAAAATTCCTCATTTGAACTAAGTTGTCATTTGGGCTCCCATAGTGAGCCCAAATATGAACCAAGGGACTTGGCATGAACAAACTGGAATCTCACCCCCCTAAGGTCTTGGCTTTAACAAAATTGAAGCTCCCCCTCTAGGGATGCCACACAACATATCAAAACATTCCGACAGATGGATCTGAAGAAGATTTTTTAAGAAAATTCTTAATTTCGAACTGAGTTACAATTCAAGCTCCCACAGTGAGCCCAAATATGGACCTAGGGACATGGCTTGAACAAACTTGAATCTCACCCCCCTAAGGATGCTGCATACCAAATATCAAAACATTCCGACTGCTGGATCTGAAGAAGATGATTTTTAAAGAAAATTCCTCATTTTGAACTAAGTTATAATTCGGGCTACCACAGTGAGCTCAAATATGAACCCAGGGACTTGGCTTGAACAAACTTGAATCTTACCCCCCTAAGCATGCTGCATACCCAATATCAAAAGATTCTGCCTACTGGATCTTGCGGAGAAGATTTTCAAAAAATTTGCCTGAAATGCACTAAGTTCCAATTTGGGCCCTGTACTGAGCCTAAATATGAACCCAGGGGGGCCTATTTGAACAAACTTGAATCAAATAAACCCCACAATGTTTCATACCAAATATCAAAAGATTCTGCCTGCTGGATCTGGAGAAGAAGATTTTTTAAGAAATTTGCCTGAAATGCACTAAGTTCGAATTCGGGCTTCTATAGTGAGCCCAAATATGAATCGAGAGGGACGATTTGAACAAACTTTAATCAGATCCACCCCACAATGTTGCATACCAAATATCAAAAGATTCTGCCTGCTGGAACTGGAGAAGAAGATTTTTAAAGAAATTTGCCTGAAATGCACCAAGTTTGAATTCGAGCTTCTATAGTGAACCCAAATATGAAACCAGGGGGCCAATTTGAACAAACTTGAATCAGATCCACCCCACAATGTTGCATACCAAAAGATTTTGCCTGCTGGATCTGGAGAAGAAGATTTTTTAAGAAATTTGCCTGCCGATTTAAACAAACTTGAATCAGATCCACCCTACAATGTTGCATACCAAATATCAAAAGATTCTGCCTGCTGGATCTGGAGATGAAGATTTTTTAATGTTTTTCCCACTGCATTTTGTGTTAAAAAGTGCTGACTCAGCACTTGCTGACTCAGCACTTTTTCAAAGTCCCGAAACTGTACCCTATGATAAAACCGATGGCAATTTTTTTTTTACCAATCATTTCTGTTGGTCCCAAAGAAGCTTCACACCAAATAAAAATTCTCAGTGCCGTGCACTTTTGGAGATATGGGCATTTTAATTCTTTTCTATTTTTAACTCCTGCGGTTCCCACGGGGCTACGGGAAAAAAACATTTGACATAAATTAGGTACTTATGACCCAATAAGCCCTCATATAAAATTTGGTTCAAATCAGCCTCTCGGTTTGGAAAATAGAAATTTTGGGCAGGGCCAAAAATTTTGTCCCTCCATAACGACACCAAATATAGCCCATCAAACTTCTCTTGAACAAATCTGAGTCTACACCTTAAAAGGAAGCTGCATACCATATATCAAGTCTCTGCTACAGCTGGTTCATGAGAAGAAGATTTTCAAAGATTTTGGTGCCCCTTGGGGGCAAGGCACCACCCAGGAGGAGGGGCAGCTTCATTTGAACAAATCTGAATTGGCATTAGGTAATAAACAATTACCCAATATTTGAATAAAATTGGGCTAGGGGTTTTGAAGAAGTTGAAGATGTAAATTTAACACCGGACAACGACAGACACCGGACTGAATGTGATCAGTAAAGCTCCCATTGAACTTCGCTCAGGTGAGCTAAAAATAGGCTGATGAAATCGTCAGATGTGTACACATACGCACAACTAGTAGAAAGCTGTATGGCGGAGGGCCACCCCAGATGCCGACATTATGTACACCATAAATGGTATGGGTACATAGAGAAATGGATTGGAGGAGTGCCTAATTTGATGGATAAAGGGTTAATATCTCCAGATCAGATTATTAGATTTACATAAAAAACTATACAGCACAGCACATCAGTAACCTGAATACATATATAAAGTAACCTGATAATCGGATTAATATTTTTTGAGTTACCGCATGCCGAAGAAATGGATTGGAGGAGTTCTCAATTTGAAGGATAAAGGCTTAATATCACAGGATCAAATCATCAGATTTACACCAACAACTATACAGCTTGGCACATCAGTAACCTGAATACATATATGAAGTAACATGACCATCGGATTGATATTTTTTGAGTTATCTCATGCCAAAGAGATTGGAGGAATTTTCAATTTAATTTCAATAACAAATTTACACCAAAAACTATACAGCTTGGCACATCAGCAACCTGAACACAAATATAAAGTTACTTTACAATCCAAGCAATATTTTTCAAGTTATCGAATGCCAAAGGGATTGGAGGAATTTTCAACTTGAAGGATAAAGGGTCAATATCTCAGGATCAAATTATCAGATTTACACCAAAAACTATACAGCTCGACACATCAGTAACCTTGACACAAATATTAAGTAACTTGACAATCCAAGCAATATTTTTCAAGTTATCTCATTCCAAAGGGATTGGGGGAATTTTCAAATTGAAGGATAAAGGGTTAATATCTCAGGATCAAATTATCAGATTTACACCACAAACTATACAGATTGGTACATCAGTAACCTGAACACAAATATAAAGTAACTTGACAATCCAAGCAGTATTTTTCAAGTTATCGAATGCCAAAGGGATTGGAGGAATTTTCCATTTGGAGGATAAAGGGTTAATATCTCAGGATCAAAATAACAGATTTACACCAAAAACTATACAGCTCAGAACATCACTAACCTGAAGATATAAAGTAACATGACAATTGGATCGATATTTTTTGAGTTATCTCATGCTAAAGGGATTGGAAGAATTCTCAATTTGAAGGATAAAGAGTTAATATCTCAGGATCAAATTATCAGATTTACACCAAAAACTGTACAGCTCGGCACATCAGTAACCTGAACACAAATATAAAGTAACTTGACAATCCAAGCAATATTTTTCAAGTTATCGAATGCCAAAGAAATGGATACGGATGCCGGACGGACAGACAGACAAAGGATGGATCAACGACGAATGGCCACCACAGATTTATGTGTACCATACATAGTATAAATTCAAGTGAAATGGAACCATCAAAGGGAAATACCTAACTCAATTTTCAATAATTGATAATAATTATTTTAACTTGTCAAAGACATTCTTAATTCAAAGCACAATATCCAAATTTATTGAAATCTGATGTTTACTGTTCATGTTAGTACATAAATAATGAAATTACGAGCAAATTTCAACAGTTTCTTAGTGACCGGATGGAAATAATTAACAGCTTATGCAACATCTCTTTTAAGATGAAGGGCTGTTAATCATTTCTGAAGGGCAGTAAAGAAAACTGCAATTCCCGATAAAGTCATGTTGTTACTATTATTACAAGTAATAAATTATGCTGTTAAATATGGTGCTGCTAAATATGGAGCTGAAGAAGAATTTATGAGATCTTTTCTTTTAATAGCAATGAAATAATAAAAACATTTTTCTTTCTTCTTGTTTGCAATTTATTAAATTTTGTCACTCCATATTTTGTTAACCCTTTGATACTTTTGTACGTCTTTTGACGTACGAAATCAAACTGCGCGTTGATACTTTGCGGTCATTTGTTTTGTTATTATCTTTCGATTTTTTAAAAAGTTTTAACCTCAATTCCTATTTTCTCCCAAATAGTGCTCATTGATAACCGTTGAGCCAAGTGTTATCGCAGCTTAAAATACTAATATAATCCTGCTGTCAAGACTTCTTAACTGGTTGAGTGTTGGAAGACACTATCAGGCTTTTCAAAAAATGAGGATACCAGAGCAAAAGCCAACACTTTGCTTGCTTATATTTCATATTCAGTCAAGCACAAATATTATTTTGTTCATATATAAATTTGTTTTATTACAAATTATTGAATTTGTTATTCAAAACTTGTTTTATTACAAATTATTGGAGTGTAGGCACTCTCCAATAATTTGTAATAAAACAAGTTTTGAATAACAAATTCAGACCACCAATAATAATCTAGCCCTCAACCAGTTAATCACTAATTTGAAAAATATCTTGTTATTTGTACTTTCCGACGTTTGATGTCACATTTTGAAAAATGTTGAAGAAATCCCAGTGACGATTAACGTCAGGATAATTAAAGTCTCAAAGGGTTAACCTAATAATACCAACTGTTTTGAGCTGCCTTCTAACTTTCACGAAATTTAATTGTAATCAATTCATTTGCTCAATTGCAATATTTTTGCAATATAGTTCATCTGTTTACATTCACATGACAGACATGTGACCATACACTGATTGGACAGCTTGTATTTAAATCAAAATTAGACAAAGGAAACCAATAATGGTGTCAATGACACTGTAGCTCACCTTGTATAAGCAGGGCTCGCCTTGAGTAAAATGGTCGGGGCCTAAAAAAAGTCCCCCACATATTGAGGTCGGGGCCTTTTCGGGGCTGATTTTCCATTTTGTCCATTATTGTTAGTGCTTTTTGGTGGAAAATGTCGGGGCTTGAAAAAAAGCCCCCAGCAAGTGCTCCTCGGGGCTGATCTCGGGGCCTGGGCTGATCATCCCCGACTCAAGGCAAGCCCTGGTATAAGACATGTACATGTATAGTATGTGACACAGCAATGACACACATCTAGGTAAAAGGTACATGTAAAGTATTGTAACCGTCTGTATAAATACTGACCATAGCCTGTAACAATGTATAGGTAAAGTATTGTAAAGGTGGGTAACAGTTAGAAAAGAAATCTTCATGGGGTTATGTATTTATTTATTTATTTATTTATTTATTTATTTATTTATTTATTTATTTATTTATTGGTGTTTAAGGTCATATACTTATGCACAATGGCTAATCATGACCGTGACAGTTTTATGGGTGGAGGAAGCTGGAGTACAAGGTGAGAACCACCAAGCAACGACAAGCAGCTGCCAGCTCCCCAACATCGTAACTCCGCACTGCAGCACAGGCAGGGTTAGATTGGTTGAAGACATGCATACCATTGACGTGCAGTACACCTTAGTACAGAGCATCATTGTGCCCCCATGTGGACAATTGGGGTTAAGTGCCTTGCCCAAGGACACAATGCAGGAGTTTGAATTGATCGGTCAGATGGTGACCCATCCAATCATTAGGCGGGCTTGATGTTGCTTAACTTCAGTTATTTGATGAGAACTGGTTACCGCAACATCAGGGCGTGCCCCTTCATGGGGTTAATGTTACAATAGGGATCCTTGTATGACACACCATAAGCCATCACAGTTGACCAATCACGACCAAAAGTGGATGTCATCATCTAGGCATTATATGGAGTCAACCTCACAAGTTACAATGAAATCCTTCCATAAATACTACCTATAGACTATGCTAAAGGTCTTTGGGCTCGAGCAGCCAAAAAGGGTGAATGAACGTGACCAAAAGGGGATGTTCTCATCTAGACATTATTTGGAGTCATCCTACCAAGCTACAATGAAATCCCTTCATAATTAAGACCTGTAGACTGTGCTAAAGGTTTTTGGGCTTCGGGTCCCTCTAGCCGCCACAGTTGCCCAATTGTGTCCAAAAGGGGACATTCTCGTCTAGACATTATATGAAGCCAACTTACCAAGTTACAATGAAATCCCTTCATAAATATGACCTGTAGATTGTGCTAAAGGTTTTTGGGCTTCGGGCTCAGCAGCCATCATGGTTGAATGATCACAACCAAAGGGGCCAAACTCATCTGGGGATCATCTGGAGTGGTCCTACAAAGTTACAATGAAATCCCTTCATAAATATGACCTGTAGACTGCTGTGCAAAAGGTTTTCGGGCTTCAGGCACCTGTAGCCATCACAGTTGACCAATCACAACCAAAAGGGGATGTCATCATCTAGGCATTATATGGAGTCAACCTAACAGGTTACAATGAAATCCTTCCATACATATGACTTTTTGCCAATGCTAAAGGTTTTTTGCTTGGCACCCTGAATGATCGCGATCAAAATGGGACGTTCTCATCTAGACATTATTTGGAGTCATCCTACCAAGTTACAATGAAATCCCTTCATAAATATGACCTGTCGACTGTGCTAAAGGTTTTTAGGCTTTGGGCCACTGTAGCCGTCACAATTGCCTAATCACGTCCAAAAAAAGGACTTTCTCATCTAGACATTATATGAAGTCAACCCACCAAGTTACAATGTAATTCCTCAATAAATATGACCTGTAGACTGTGCTAAAGTTTTTGGGTTTTGGGCTCAGGCAGTCGTCACGGATGGCAGATCACGCCCAAATGGGGAAATTCTCATCTAGACATAAGGAGTCATCCTACCAAGTTACAATGAAATCCCTCCACATTAAACATGACCTGCAGACTGTGTTAAAAGTTTTTGGGTTTCGGGCTTGGGCAGCCATCACGGTTGATAGATCATGCCCAAAAGGGGACGTTCTCATCTAGGCATTATACATTGGCATCCTACCAAGTTACAATGAAATTCCATCATGAATACGACCTGTAGAATTGCTAATGGTTTTGGGGTTTTGGGCTCGGGCAGCCATACCTCTTAACCAATCGCGGCCAAAAGGGGACATTCTCATCTAGACAAGACCACAAACCTGCATATGAAATTTTGTGACGATCAGACAAGAACGGAAGGGTGTAACCCGAGCTAAAGGAAAATGTGAACAGACTCACAGACTAACAGACTTCCACACACGTGATGGCAATAGATTATCTTGACTTTGTCAAGTTAAGCTAAAAATACACAGCAATACAAAGATAACAACAAAAGAATAAAGTGAAGCTTAGCCAGTTGTTTATGTGTGTACTACTCACACTCCAGACAGTGGATACTAGGTTCTACATTACCAGCCAAACAGAGCCTGTCTACTTCAGTAATCAAACACTTATCATGAAGGAGATATTCTTTTAGGCTGAGAGAAACCATTTTTGCAATATTCAAGGCACTTCACCCTGATTGCCTACTTGGGGGCACGATGACGCTGTGTACTAAGGCGTACTGCACGTCAATGATGTGCATGTCTTCAACCAATCTATCCCTGCCTGTGCCGCTGTGCCGAGTTCAGAGTTATGATTTTGGAGAGCTGACAGCTGCTCATCATTGCTTGGTGGTTCTCTCCGGGCACTCCAGCTTCCTCCATCCGTAAAACTGTCACCAACATGATATGACCCTGGCTGTTAATGTGCCATTAAACACTAATTAAAAAAAAGTGCAATTATTTAGTTTTTAAGGATTTAACTTGTTACAATTTATGGGTTTTAACAAGGTAAAGACATGTCAACAAATTTTGATGCCCAAAAATAATTTAGCACTTGACTAGTTAAGGAATCATGTCAAGTGGTGAATTTTTCCTGAAGTCCTGATGTAAGCATCCAGTACTAAACCAAATCTAATTTCTGACCTATTGACAAATCATAATAAATTTATGACATCAGGTATCCCAAGAGATGGATAAAAAGTAATCAGAATACAATCATAATTATATTTACAGTGGTGTGGCATTGATGTTTTCTGTGATGAGAATTCATGTTTACATATTTAAAACAGATTTTTCAAAATATTGATTGCATTAATCGCCGATCACAACACCAATCAAACCTAACATGTTACCTAACTTGTTTTCCTGAATTTATACAATTTAATTTAATGATACAGAAAAAGGGTTCCCCAAACTAACCTTGTTCTTTGTTGCAAAATAATTATGATGTTGTAAATGCAAATAAATTTCCTTCATTTCCACATCAAAATAATGGACAAACAACCTTTGAACAGCCTCACAGACACTGATCAACACACAGAAAAATCAAGACAACTAATAGATTTTATTGTGAAGGTGTTACGGAAGAAATTTATGCACCAGTCTATCCTTATTGATTGGGATTTGATGAACAATGGTGTTCAGGATGTGAATTCATTTACCAACCATGTGGAAAGCTCTGGAAATATCGACAGAATGAACCTGTTTTTCAACATTTTTATTCATCTTAATAAAATGAAATAGAAATTGCATTCCTGAACAGATAAATACAATAACTAAAGTGGAAAGAAAGGAACATTTTTATTGGAATCTGTTGACTAAACAATGAAATCATGTTGGTTATGATAGATGAGATGGGAAGCTGTCGTCACTGTGTGAAAGTGAAACTAAGAAAAAGCATCTGCATGTTTTGTTGTGTAAGATTTTATGGAAATATATCTTGCATCAACAGCACTGCCTGGCAGGGTATTTCTCAATCTGGGATTGATGGGATCTGGTTCAGTATTGAATTTTATTGGCAACCCACTGTCTATTCATGTAACATGTAACATGAGTTTTACCTTGATATCACATTGCACTGCGAAGTCCCAGACCAGAAACAAGCTATCACCTTTGGGTAGTTAACGCCCAATCACACACTTGATTCAAGAGATGGATGTGTATTAAACACATGAATTTGTTCATTTCATCAAGAAATTAACTCAAGCTTAGCCAAATTCATGGTACACATATTTTCAGTGGCACATTGATCATATATACATAGTTCCAAATCAATATCTTATGAAATTTAGAAGTAGTTTGCTTCACAAGAATTACTGACCGATTCTGAATAAATTCAAGGACAATAACTCAGTATTGCTTTAACTGAACTGCAGCAAATTTATGTCACACACATATGCATGGGATGTTGATCTTGTATCACAAGTTTCAAACCAAATTTAAGAAATATAAGAGTACATGTAGTTTGCTACACTAAGATTTTCCCATACAATAACAATGTAGAATTCAAGGGCCACTCAAATGGAGCCACTGCAAATCTGTGTCAAGCATGTATGCCCTTGATATTGATTTTTATCTTTCACCTTGATCTTGGAAGATTGGTCTTTAAGTCTACACACTGCACACCAATAGTGGAGGTGCACATTTAACCCTTTACCAAACATACAGTACGTGGAGAGTGGATTGTAACTAAATCACCTGTAGAGTGGAGTTATCACCCAAGCTATAACTTTCAAATTTTGTACATATCGAAAAAAAAACACAAGCAATGTTTTCAGCCAATGGACCTCCGGGTTTAACCTGGAGGTCCATTGGTTGAAAGCATGCAAATTTTGTACATATCGACAAAAAACACAAGCAATGTTTCAGCCAATGGACCTCTGGGTTTAACCTTTAAACCTTGCTTATGCTGGTTAGGCTTTGCAACAAATTTGCAATTAATGCTTGGGTGGAATCTCCACTCTGCAGGTGATTTAGTGATAATACACTCTCCACATACTGTAAGGGTCAAACCAATTAAATTTTGAGCTCGTTCCAACGAGGTTCCATAAGCTATGTTTTTGACACAAAAAATGAAAAAAATAGTTGAAGAATTTTGTTTGCAAGTGTCATCAGCCTTTCATGTTAGGTAAAGGGTTAAGAGTTACACCTTTATATCTCATTCTACTAAATAATTATGAACCAGACACAAAAACATTACTACACAAGCTGATTCCTTCTTTTAACCTCTGTGACCTTGATCTTGGGAACTCAGTTTTGATGTCATTACATAGCAAACCATTTAGAGTGGTGATACACATGTTAATATAAGTTTCATCTTGGTATCCCATTCTATTCAAACAGTTAATGTGTTTGCAGAATCTTTTTTTTCACCACTTTTTATGACCTTGACCTAGGAAGGCTGAAGCCGATACAACACTCCACTTGTCATATGAGTTTCATTCTGACATCTCACTCTAGTAATGTGATTCCTATGACCAACTCATCTTGCAACAAGTGATTCAACATAGCATTATGTACACAATAAGAAACAATGCATTATCAGTACTGGACATGAACAAAATTGAAGGGCGCAGTTTTAAGCTCACGTGAAATCAGAGACGAGAGTAAATTGCACCTGTGAAATGTTAGTATATGAATTTTTGAGGAAATACTGTCACCAAACACCAGAAACCTTAACCCTTTGAATCCGAGCAGCCACTTTTCCAGCCAGGAACATAATACGTCATAACATCATTAACTAGGATGGCTGTTCAGTAAATGTGTGGGGTAGACCAATCAGTATTTTCAACGTGCAGCCCTGAGGCAGCAAGTTGAAAATACTGATTGGTCTACCCCAAATAATGAATATGGACTCTTCTAATTGTTGTCATTGAACTGGCATGGCAGATACGGTGAGATACCACTAGAGTTCAAAGGGTTAAATGTATAAGGAATTGCTGAATTATGACAGAAACTTGCCACTGGCCACAGAGTGCTGCTTTCACAAAACAACACACATTTATGTGCCCACACAGTATATTAGTGTTCAACAATATTTTTCAACGAGTGCATTTTTTAGCTCCCGTAAAATAGAAATCACGCGTACTGCTGATGGGAGCAACTGCACCCACACCAGTCTCATTTCCAGGACTGCATTATGCAACAGCACTGAATTATGTATTGAAAAACTTTTCATTATACAACAAGAAAATAGCATCGTGCAGCAGAGCAAATCCCCCCGCCTCTAATGAACTATGACAATAGCAAAAGTGTAATGAACTAAAGATTAATGAAATCAGATCATTTCTGTTCAAATTATTACATAATAGAGGAGATCAGTATTCCCCATGTTGAGTCATGTGAGGGAGGGACATACGTCATCGCCTTCAATTCCAAGACTAATCACACATGAAGGAATTAACAGGCACAGTCTTGGTCAGAAAAAGGTAGACATGAACTTGATTCAGTATCAAATAGATATTGGAATATTGCACGCTTAACCCTTTACCCAACGTAACTGCCAAAACCGGCCAGCGCTATTCTAAAAAATCGTCAATTAATTCTCATTATTTTTTTCATTTTTTGTCTCAAAAACATAGGTTATGACCCCTCGTTGGAACGAGCTCGTCGAGCTCGTTCCAACGAGGGGTCATAACCTATGTTTTTGAGACAAAAAATGAAAAAATTAGTTATTCAAGAATTTTTTTTGCAAGTGTCGTCTGCTTTTCACGTTAGGTAAAAGGTTAATCATTTATGGTAAAATTAACTTTTATAGTAAGTATCAATTGTAATATTATTAATAATATAGTAAATCTGAGTTATTCATTTATTTATTTATTTATTTATCTATTGGTGTTTACAGTCACATATTTTTGCACAATGGCTAATTGTAACCGCAACATGGAGATGAAGTCAAAGTTGATCAATCGTTTATACTTATGTTGGGCCATTTTAAAGGACTTCCACCCCAAGCATTGGCGACTGGGTCCTATTTTACCAGTAAAATGGTGCTTGTTTACCATAGTAAACAAGCACTGCTTCAGTTCATTCCAGGGGTTCCCATGAGGAGCAAATCCGGGTTGAAACAAAACTTAATGTTAAGAACACATCGAAATGTGACTGTGTACAATGGGAATCAAGTCAATCCACATGTGTTTATTGTTTTGGAAACAAATACAACATGTGCCCAACCCCATCTGACCAAGCATGGAGAATTCTGTTAAAGTCTATTACAAAAATGTCCCCCAAAATATGAAAAATAAGCGTAAGAATGTTACCAAATTTCAACAAATCGCAATGTTCATCAAACTTGTCCCAAGACAAGGTCAATATAAAGCGGCATGCCAAAGCTATTAATTACTTTTCTTCATGTTATCACATAAACAATAAAAAATCATAGTAAAATGTAATACACAAAGGGTAATAAGTCTCTCAATTTTCAACAAATCATCATGATTTTCAATCTAATCCAAGAAAATGTTTTAACATAAAGCGGCCTTTTAAAATTTACTCACATTTTAACATTAAACACTATAGTTAATGGAACCTGCACAGGGAAATAACTCCCTAAATTTTCATGAAGACATCATCATTTTTTAACTTGTCCAAGACATTATTAATACAAAGCAAAATATCAAAATTAATTGAAATCGGATGTTTAGCGTTTTAAATATTGCTTAACAATAAACTTTCAAGCAAAATTCAACAATCAAAGGTCAATAACTCTCTCAATTTTTGAGAAATTCCTGTAGTTTTCGTACTGAATAAAGACAATGTTAACATAAAGTCGATTGAAGTCGGAGTTCAACTGTTCAAGTTAATGCATAAACAATGAAATTTCAGGCAAAATTCAACAAAGGTCAATAAGGCCCCACAAAATACATCTGTTTCTCAGGCCATTTTTTGTAAAATTGCATGTGAGTGGGCAGTTTTTTATTTAATTTTTAGCTCAACTTGACAAAGTCAAGCTGAGCTATTGCCATCACTTCTCGTCCGTCGGCGTATGTACGTACGCACGTACGTTAGTATGTTAGTACATTAGTATGTTAATACGTTAGTTCGTACGTCCACAATTTCCTTTGGCACACCTCACAGGTCGCATTTATGATCAGATTACTTTGAAACTTGGTATGCTTGTTTGGGGTGACCTCTAGATGGGAGCTATCGATTTTGTTCAATTTCCGTCAAAAAATGTTGCCGCGGCCAACGTTCTTAGAACTTAGTTTAGTCAAACCACAAAATTTCCCTTTGGCACAGCCTACAAGGCACATTTATGATTTGATTGCTTTGAAACCTGGTATGCTTATTTAGGGTGACCTCTAAATGGGAGCTATCGATTTTCTTCAATTTCCGGCAAAAAATGTTGCCATGGCCAACGTTCGTAGAACTTAGTTTAGTCAGACTTCAATATTTCCCTTTGGCTCACCCTACAGGGCACATTTATGATCAGATTGCTTTGAAATCTGGTATGCTTGTTTGGGGAGACCTCTAGATGGGAGCTATCGATTTTCTTCAATTTCTGTCAAAAAATGTTGCCGCGGCCAACATTCTTAGAACTTAGTTTAGTCAGAAGACTCAATATTTCCCTTTGGCACACCCTACAGGGTATATTTATGATCGGATTGCTTTGAAACCTGGCATGCTTGTTTGGGGTGACCTCTAGATGAGAGCTATCGATTTTCTTCAATTTCTGTCAAAAAATGTTGCCGCGGCCAATGTTTTTAGAACTCAGTTTAGTCAGACCACAATATTTCCCTTTGGCACACCCTACAGGGCACATTTATGATTTGATTGCTTTGAAACCTGATATGCTTGTTTGGGGAGACCTCTAGATGGGAGCTATCGATTTTCTTCAATTTCCGTCAAAAAATGTTGCCGCGGCCAACATTCTTAGAACTTAGTTTAGTCAGAAGACTCAATATTTCCCTTTGGCACACCCTACAGGGCACATTTATGATCGGATTGCTTTGAAACCTTTCATGCTTGTTTGGGGTGACCTCTAGATGGGAGCTATCGATTTTCTTCAATTTCCATCAAAAAATTTTGCCGCAGCCAACATTCTTAGAACTTAGTTTAGTCAGACCACAATATTATTTCCCTTTGGCTCACCCTACAGGGCACATTTATGATTAGATTGCTTTGAAACCTGGTATGCTTATTTACAGTAACCTCTAGATGGGAGCTATCGATTTTCTTCCATTTCCGTCAAAAAATGTTGCCACGGCCAACGTTCTTAGAATTTAGTCTAGTCAGTCCACAATATTTCCCTTTTGTACACCCTACAGGGCACATTTATGATCGGATTGCTTTGAAACCTGGCATGCTGGTTTGGGGAGGCCTCTAGATGGGAGCTATCGATTTTCTTCGGTTTCTGTCAAAAAATGTTGCCACTGGCAAAAAAAATGACATTGGTACCAATGATCTTCAATTTTGCCATTTCATTTATAACTTACCAAGTTCAAGTTTGTTAAGTTGAGCTACAGTGTCATTGACACTTTCATTTATTTTTGTAATTATTTTTTAATTATGCCATCAAAAGTTCATGTTCTTGGTTTGTTTTATGTTTTAGGCATCATAATCTACAGAATAGCATGGGTGGTGGTGTATTTTGTCGTTTGAGTGCAATAAGGCTTTGCAATGCTAAAGCACTGCAAAGCCTTGTTGCATTCAAGGGACAAATTTATCAATTTTATTAACGTGGGTAAAGTAACAGACATAAACCATTTAATTTTTATTTTTTTAAGTTTGCATTGGTTATAAAAAGAGAGCATGTGGCAGCCAAAAGGTTCATGCGAGAGAGCCTGGGAAACAGATTTTTAACTTTTTTAGATCCAACTCCCTTAATTTTAATCGAATGATGGCAGTTATCAAACACTTCCAAGAGATTGTTAAAATAAAGCAACGTGTCACAATTAATTGATAACTACTGTCCAAGTTATTGCATGAACAAACTTTTGGCTGGGTGTGAAGACATACGGATGGACAGACACAGACATAATGGACATTTGCATAAACAGAGATAGACAGATGGATGTCCAGATCTCTTCACTACATATCTTCTCCACAGTGGGATAATAATATTGGAAAATGCATTATGCAATATTAAACAGCCTATTTCGCAATAATGAATCAAATTTTTTAGTTGTAATTGAATTGCAGTGGAGGAGGTCACTTTGGGAGTTGTTGTTCTGGACATGGTTTCACGCATATTACGAAATGTAAACAAATCTTGCTGCAATTGCTCAAATTAATTTTACCTTCCTCTGGTATGATCTATTTCTTCTACTTCATCCATCTTTCAATCCCAAAGGCTATAGCCTTCAGGTTTGAAAGATGGTCAAAATAGAAGAAATAGAATTATTTATTTACTTATTTAATGGAGTTTAAGGTCGCATATTTTTGCACAATGGCTGATCATGACCACATCATGAGTATCAACTCAAGGCCAGGGGTGAGCGTTAATAAGCCATGTTGCCCCTTTTAGGGAGGGTTTGCACCTCCCAAGTATTGGTGAATGGGTCTTTTTTTACACGTAAAACAGAGCCTGTTTACTGCAGTGAAGAGGCACCACCTCACTTCCCGGGTTTCCTGCGGGGATTTTGGGTTTGGGGCTCAGGTCATCATCACAGTTAACAGATCATGACCAAATGGGAAAGTTCACACCTAGACATCGTATGGAGTCATCCTATCAAATCCAAGTTACAATGAAATCCCTCCATATTAAATATGATCTGTAGACTGTGCTAAAAGTTTTGGGGTTTCGCGATTGGGCAGCCGTCACGGTTGACAGATCATGACCAAAAGGGGATGTTCTCATCTAGATATTATACAGAGTCATCCTACCAAGTTACCATGAAATTCCTTTGGAAATACAATCTATAGACTGTGCTAAAGGTTTTCGGCTCGGGCAGCCATCACGGTTGACCGATCACGACCAAAAGGGGAAGTTCTCATCTAGACATGCCCTCAAACCTGCATATGAAATTTCATGACGATCGGACTAGAACTACAGGGTGTAGCCTGTGCTACAGAAAAATGTGAACAGACTCATAGGCTAAAAGACTCACAGACTTCCGTACGCGTGAAGGCAATCACTTATCTTGATTTTGTCAAGTTAAGCTAAAAATGAATTCACAATTGGTATCCTCAAACAAAACTTTAATTCACAATTGGTATCCTTAACTAGGCAGTCATAGGTCATCAGACAATAATAATTTTTTATTGTAAATAAGTCTAAAAGATTGCAGCACTTGGAAAATTATGGAAATGCATGTATTATTCTGGCCAGTGGGGTGGGGGGGGAGGCAGAAGTGAATATCATTTTTGTAAATGGGTGATAAAACTCTACAATGACACTGAAACATGGTCACAGTGGTATGGTTGAGATGAGTACCAGTGATGGCAGTCTGTTTATTTTTTATTTAACAAATGCTGGTCAGTACATGTATTAGGATAATTATTTCTAAATGCCTTGGCATTCAGAAAATTATACTGCAGTATATCAATATCAAATTTGTTTTTGCATTTCAAATGTTTTAAAGTTTCTATGGCATGTATCAATAATAACCATACTATTCACAAATATTGCATTTTCGCTGACCCACTTTTATCTGAGAAAAGATGACACAAACGATAAAACATCAGGAAAGACAGTATCACATAACTTGGCCTTTTTCTAAATCTGAATTTGGTATTTTGCCTACCTTTGATATTAATTTTGGACTAAAAACATCTGGAAAATCTATAATCGTAGATCTCAATCAGAGTCGTTTTTTTACTAGGTCAAAACTGAATTATCCTTTTCTCCCTAGGAATAATTCAGTGTCACATGCGCAGCTATGCCTCTTTATTTTTATCAGTCAGGTAAAATCTGTTTGTATAAATAATAGGACTCTTACCATTAGGCCCCACAAAGTAGATCTTCTGTTTCTCAGGCCATTTTTGTAAAATCGCATGTGGGCAGGCTGTTTTTTATTTAACACCATATTGAATTGGCTAGCTGGACTAAAATCGAAAGGAAGCACTGTCTAGTCATCCTCAAGTAACCCCCTACCCAAAAATTATGATTTGAAGTCCAACATACAGTGAATGCAATACAGAAGTCTAGAAAATTTTTCTAAGTTGAGAGTGAAAAAGGGACATAACTCTGGGAAAAGTTATTGGACGGAACCCATTACTTGTGCATATCTGTTCCACTATGCGGGTCTACCAGCATATCAAAAGGAAACAAAATCTGACTGATGGCTTTGAAATTGCAATCCAAAATGTTTGTACAGACAGACTGAAGTATAGACAGACAGATGAACGGAGGTCTCCGCTAGATACTCCTAAATCCTCATTCGGAGCTCTAGGGGGCATAACAAGCTATTAATTGAAAATATAATATGCTTTCATTTTTGGAATTCACTAAAAATATTTTCACAATCCAGTATAAGCATTTCCATTAGTTCCATGAACTAGTGCTGAAACGGTTAGTAAATTCTGTAACCGTTTCATCATTCAGCTGTAATCGTTCTGTTACTGGTTAACTAATGCATGGTGAGACATGGAGTTGGGTTTGCATTGATGAAAGATAAAAAAAAAAAAATACTTGGAATAATCATGGATTGTGCTGCAACTGTCACTGTCAGTGCACTCTGCATTGGTCGTCAGTTGAACATTTCTTTACAAGTACATTTCCCTCGTGAACTATTTTAATTCACGCCAGATAGTTGATCACAGTTCATAGTTAATAAAGTGATCATTCGGTCATAATTTTGTAAGAACAAAAGCCCCACCATTATTGCCTTGACTGTTTTATGTCAACTTCCAAGGGATTCCCCCAAAGTACTTTCCGCTTTGTTTTTGACCAATGAAATAAATCTGTTTGTGTTATGCTGTGAGACATGAATGAAATGATTCTATTTTTAATAAGATTAGGCTGCGATAGACGTACTTCAAGTTCAAAGTTACAAACGAAATTCAAAAATATTTCAGGTTGCAGGAGAAGAATGAGATCGTTCTATTAGGTACTTATTTCATTACTTACTGACCCACTTCATAAATAAAACAGTATAGTTTTGTCTAGTATCAAAAACGTACAGTGACATATTCAAGCCAGGGGCGTTCGAAGAAAGAATCCAAAGGCACGCAGGGGGGGGGGGGGGGGGGGGGGGTGCAAAATGTGACAAAAAGTGACACTGTCTGGTTTTAATAAAAAATTTATTATAAACGGAGGAACAAACACTGTGGACTCTACAGCCTTAGTGTAAATCTCAACTCGAAAAGCATTCAAACTCGGCTTATGACCCTCATTAGAATGAACTGTGGAAAACATTTCTTTAGTGATTTCCAAAAATAAAACCATATTCAAATAATAGCTTGTTTTAGATGTATGGATGGAGAGATATCTACCCCTTATTCTCTTCAAGAGTTGGGGTATAAAAAAAATTTCACAAGACTCCAGTGCATTATAATCAGCTGGATGCCACTCAACAAAAATATAATTAAACATTAACATTCCCGCTTGGGTCTCTAATTTGAGACAACAGGATTAAACAGAGCTAAGAACTGGTTTTATTGATAGCTTATCAATGACACTGCAGCTCAATTTGTCCAAGATGGGACTGAACTAAACAGAAAGATCCAGTAATGCCATGTACCTCACTCAAGTTTCTACAGAAAAAACACCACTCCAAAGCTAGAAATGAAATCTGAAAATGAAAGTGTCAATGACATTGTAGTTCAACTTGACAAACTTGAACATGGTAAGTTATAAATGAAATGGCAAAATTGAAGATCATTGGTACCAATGTTATTTGATGAAATTTCAACATAACAGCATTGTGTGTGTACAACGTCAGAGTAATCTATGCATTTTTAAATGTAAACTGTAAGACTGGCTAAAGGAAGAATGCTGATAAACAAATGCAGAATGTTCAGAGCTTATTGTAAATGGCTATTTTTTTCACAGAAATGAATGCTAATCAATAGCTCTTATCTAAAGGCCTTGCCTAATGAGCACACCAAGTTCAAAAACAATCCGATGATAAATGTGGCCTGTAGGCCATGTCAAAGAATGTTGATGCACAAATGCAATACAGTCAAAGATTGTTGCTAACATCAACAGTTTTTGATGGAAATGAAAAGAAAATTAATAGCGCCTATCTTTGTCACACTGCATAAGCATACAAAGTTTCAAAACAACCTGATAATGAATGTGCCATCTGAGGCATGCAAAAGGAAGATGTTAATGCACAAATGCACTAAGTAGAAGGTCATTGCTTGTGGCAATAGGTTTTGGGGGTTTTTTTATGGAAATTCATAAATATACCCTGCAGAGAGTGCAAAAATGATAAGTTGATGCACAAATGTAGTAAGTTCAAAGGTTGGTGATAACGACAATAATTTTTTATGGAACTGAAAAAAAGCAATAGCTCACATCTAGAGGTCACCCTGGACACACATACCAAGTTTCAAAGTGATCCGATCATAAATGTGCCCTGAAGGGTGTGTTAAAGGGAAATATTGAGGCCTGACTAAACTAAGTTCAAAGGTCAGCGGCAACATTTTTTGACAGAAATGGAAGAAAATCGACAGTTCCCATATAGATGTCACCCCACACAAGCACACCAAGTTTGCAAGCGATCCAATCATAAATGTGCCCTGCAGGGTGTGTCAAATGGAAATATTGATGCTTAACTGCACTAAGTTTTTATTAAGTTCATCGAAGGTCATTGCCAGTGGCAACATTTTTTGATGGAAATCAAAGAAAATTGATAGCTCCCATCTAGAGGTAACCCCAAACAAGCATACAAAGTTTCAAACCGATCTGATCATAAATGTGCCCTGTAGGGCATGCCAAAGGAATATATTGATGCCTGACTAAACTAAGTTCAAAGATCGTTGCCAACGGCAACATTTTTTGACGGACGGAAATGGAAGAAAATCGATAGCTTCCATCTAGAGGTCTCCCCAAACAAGCATGCCAGGTTTAAAAGCAATCCGATCATAAATGTGCCTTGTAAGGTGTGCCAAAGAGAAATATTGTGGTCTGACTAAACGGAGTTCTAAGAACGTTGGCCGCAGCAACATTTTTAGACGGAAATGGAAGAAAATCGCTAGCTCCCATCTAGAGGTCACCCCAAACAAGCATGCCAGAAGAATGTTGATGCACACATGCACTAAATTCAAAGGTTGTTGCTAACAGCAGCAGTTTTGGATGGAAATGAAAAGAAAATCATTAGTTCCTACTTAGGTCACCCTGAATAAACATATAAAGTTTCAAAACAACCCGATAAAGAATGCGTCCTCTCTCATCTGGAGGTCAACCAAAAAAACACACACGTTTCAAAGCGATCTATTCATGAATGAACCTTGTAGGGTATGCCAAAGGAATGCACAAATGCACTAAGTTTGAAGGTCATTGCTAACCACAACTTTTTTGACAGAAACGGAAGAAAATCGATATATCCCATCTAGAGGTCACCACAATTCAATGATAAATGCGACCTGTTCAGTGTGACAAAGGAAATTGTCGACGTCCAAACAGGTAAGTTGAATGTCATTGCCAACAGCAACGTTTCTTGGGGAAATGGAATAAAATCAAAAGCTCCAAGTCCAAGTCAGCCCAAACAAGGATACTTAGTTTCAAAGTGATTCATTCATGAATGCAACCTGCAGGGCATGCCAAAGTAAAATAGTGATGCACAGAGTTCAAAGATCAAGATAACAGCAACATTTTTCAATGGGAATGAAAGAATATTGATAGCTCCTATCTAGAGGTCACCCTGAACATGTATACCAAGTTCCAAATTGATCCCACGATAAATAAGACCTGTGCAGTGTGCTAAAGGAAATTGTCAATGTGAAAAACGGAAAAGTTAAACATCGTTGCTAAGGGCGTTTCCCAACGAAAATGAAAGAAAATCAATAGTTGCCATCTAGTGGACACCCCAAACAAGCAAGCCAAATTTCAAAGCAATGCATTCATGAATGCACCCTATTGGGTGTGCCAAAGAAAAAATTGATGCATAAATCTACAAAATTCAAAGGTCATTGCGTTTTTTTGTTGGAAATGAAAGAAAATCAATAGCTCCCATCTAGAGGTCACTCTGAACACACACATACCAAGTTTCAAACTGATCAGATAATAAATGCGACCTGTGGAGTGTGCCAAAGATGGCAATGTTTCTCGATGAAAATGAAAGAAAATCAATAACTCCTCTTTACAGGTCATCACAAACAAGCGTACCAAGTTTCAAAGTAATCCATTCATAAATGCACCCTGTAGTGCGTGCCAAAGGAATATACTGATGCACAAATGCAATAAGTTCAAAGGTTGTTGCTAACTTTTTTTATCGGAAATGGAAGAAAGCAACATTTCTTGATGGAAATGGAAGAAAATCAATAGCTCCCTTCTAGAAGTCACCTCAAACAAGCATACCAAGTTTCAAAGCAATCCAATCATAAATGTAACCTGTAGGAAGTGCCAAAGGAAATTATTGATGCATAACTAAACCAAGTTGAAAGGCCATTGCTACCGGCAATGTTTTTTGACGGAAATGATAGGAAATCGATAGCTCCCACACGGAGGTCAATCCAAACAAGCATTCTATATTTCAAAGCAATCTGATCATAAATGTGCCCTGTAGGTTTAGGGTGTGTCAAAGGGAAATATTGATTCATGACTGCACTAAGTTCAAATGTTGTTGCCAACAGCAATATTTTTTGATGGAAATGGAAGACAATCGATAGCTCCCATATAGAGGTCACCCCAAACAAGCAAACCAAGTTTCAAAGTAATCCGAGCATACAGTACGTGGAGAGTGTATTATCACTAAATCACCCTCAGAGTGGAGATTTCACCAAGGCAATAATTGCAAATTTGTTGCACAGCACAACAATCACAAGCAAAGTTCCAGCCAATGGACCTCTGGGTTATACCCAGAGGTCCATTGGCTGAAACATTGCTTGTGTTTTTTTGTCCACATGTCCAGAATTTGAAAGAGATACTTTGGGTGGTAACTCCACTCTCCGGGTAATTTACTTACAATCCGCTCTCCACGTACTGTAAATGCGACCTGTGCGGTGTGAAAGGAAATTTGTGGACATACATACATACATGCACAGACGGACTAGAAGTTACGGCAATATTTTTTGGAAATAGTGCTGGCTTGATATGGCTGTTACTATATGTGTTAACACTTTACCAAACATAACGTCCAGAACCAGCCACAACCGGCCAGCGCTATTCACAAAAATCACCATTCAGTTTTCATTATTTTTTTCATTTTTGTCTCAAAAACCTAGCTTATGACCCCCTTACTGGAACGAGTTCAACAAGCTCGTTCCAATGAGAGGGTCATAAGCAAGGTTTTTGACACAAAAAATGAAAAAATTTAGTTATTCAAGAATTTTTTTTTGCAAGTGTGTCTGCCTTTTGTGTTGGTTAAAGAGGGTTAAGGCCATTTTCAGCATTTACTGCTATATGCCAACAGAAGAACAATTCCGTGAGAATCCATAATCGGATTCTTGCAAACTATATTGATGTATAAAGCAGGATTCTCATTTGGATTCTTACAATACTGAATGGAAGTTACACTCAAAGTCTGGTTCACTTAATAATTTATACCCATTTTAAAGAAGTCCACCCCAGGCATTGTTTTTTTTATCACTGGGATTTAAGGACTTTCGACAGCCAGGGTCACCTGTCGGATAGTTTTACATGGGCCAGAAGCCTGAGTATCCAGAGAGAACCACCGAGCAGGGGCGAGCAATTGTCATACTCTCCAATATACCAGATCTGCACAAGAAGGGTTAGCATTGGTTGAAGACAAGGGCAGCATTGAAGTACAGTATGCCTGAGCACACAGTGACACTGTGCCTCATGTGGGCAATTGGGATTAACCCCCTGCACACTGATGTCAAATTACCTAAATTTCAGGCAGAAATAATTTCCCATAATGCAACTAGAAATTTAACCAATTCAATCTCGTTTGACAGAGCTCATTGAGCTCTGTCAAACGAGATTGAATTGGTTAAATTTCTAGATGCATTAAAGGAAAAAAACAGCTTCCTGAAATTTTGGTATTTTGACATCAGAGTGAGGGGGTTAAGTACCTTGCCCAAGGACAGAAGGCAGATACCTTGCAGGGATCGAACTGCGGATCTTTTGGTTTAACCCTTTACCCAACGCAGACGATTTCAAAAGTTATTATTTTAAAAATCATTTTTTAATTTTTTTCAAAAAATTTCAACAAAACCGTATCATGTGACCCCTCTTTGGAACAAGCTCAACGAGCCCGTTCCAAAGAGGCGGTCACATCATATGGTTTTTTTTAAATATTTCGAAAAATATTTTTTCAGCTGCTGAATTTGCATATTATGCGGGCAGATGCGGGCCATTTGTTGGGTAAAGGGTTAAAGTCCAATGCTGTAACCACTAAGCCACCACACTCCCTCAGGCACTGATTGATTACCAGGTCATATTTTACCCATAAACAAGCACTGTTCTACTTCCAATCATTCCCACTTGAGAAATATCTGACTTTTGACATTTTTTATTTATTGAATTTAACCCTTTACCCAATGAATCGGCCACAGATGGCCACCGAATATGCAAATTCAGCAGCTGCAAAGAATACTATTTTTCAAATAATTTCAACACATCCATATCATGTGACCCCTCTTTGGAACTAGAGTGTCGAGCTCATTCCAATGAGGGGGGTCACATGATACAGTTTTGTTGAAATATTTTGAAAAATTAAAAAAAATATTTAAAATAATCAATTCTGATATCGTCTGCGTTGGGTAAAGGGCTACGGTCACTTTCTGCAGCTATGACTATATCATGCCTGCATCACAAGTATGATGTCTAGCCAATTGTTTATACCTATTTTTAACACCGAAAACAAGCACTGCTCCACTTCCCAGGGTTTCCATGGAGGCACTTCTGAAAACTTGCTTCACACTGTAATAGTGTTTATGAACAATTACTTCTATCTCAACAAGGCCAACACAAAAATTGTGACAATTTACAAGGTGATAATGTTTCCAGTATTGTTCAAAATACATTCCTCTATTGCATTTTAGTAACAAAACAAAAAATAAAATGATTGATTTTTCTCAAAAATGACAAGCCATTATACATTCTATTGATTACTCCCTTTGTGGTACAAGCTGGACGTGTCTGATCTAGTTAAGCCCTCACCATGTTAATCAAGAGTTATTGGTGACACTCTTCCACTTTTAGAACTCTGCTTCAGTAACATACTGGATGTCATTGAGAACACTTACATTGCTATTGTACCTTATTTCAGAACTATAATGATTTTACAGCAGGAATCTAGAGATCTATTTCAGAATGAAAAAAATTCTCGTATATTTCTGGATTCACGCTTAACCTTTTACTAACCAGCTCAAACATCAGATGACACTTCAAAAAAAAAAATATGGTAAATACAGTACCGTCGCCATGGACTGGTCATAATCCAAGCATGGGCAGTGATGTCCACGCATGCGTTTACCAGGTAATAAAAATTATCATAAGGAAAATTTCAATGAATGCATGAAGCACCGGTTTCTACCTGGAGCTTCATCAATTAAATTTTTGATGACTATTCCTACAATTAGTGTTTGGAATCTAATATTATTGCTTCCGTGGAAATATTGCCCAACCGTGGAAAGTGACCAGTCCACAACAGCTGTTCTGTAACTAACAATTTTCATGTTTTGCCTCAAAAAGTCAGCTTATGATTCTTACTGGAATTACCAGCACTCCTAAATTAAAAAAAAATATATATTTCTTTACTGAGTTAAGAAGTATTCTCAAGACTATTCTGATGGGCAATATCAGAAAAACACTCAAATGTTCTAACATTTGTGTTACTGTTGAGCAAATTTCAATGTTTAGTACAGTTGCTATGGAAAAGTCGTAATCCACACGTGGGCAATGATGCTATTGATCATCAGCCAAATTTTAATTAACCCTTTACCCAACATAACGGCCAAAACCGGCCAGCGCTATTCTCAAAAATTGCCAATTAATTTTCAAAATATTTTCATTTTTTGTCTCAAAAACATAGGTTATGACCCCTCGTTAGAACGAGCTCGTCGAGCTCGTTCCAACGAGGGGTGATAACCTATGTTTTTGAGACAAAAAATGAAAAAAATTAGTTATTCAAGAATTTTTTTTGCAAGTGTCGTCTGCTTTTCATGTTAGGTAAAGGGTTAATGAAGCACCAGGTTGTACTTGGTGCTTCATTAATTAAATTTTTGATGATTATTCCGAAAATTAATATTCGGAGTGTAATACTATTGCATCTTTGGAAATATTGCTCACCCATGCAAAGTGACCAGTCTGCAGCGACTGTACTTTAGTGACCATCTAAAATTAATATTTATTATTTATTTACTGGTGTTTATTATCACATCAGCATCTAAGGATATACCATGGCTAGAAATGGTGGCGAGACAATCAAAGATACAGTACAGACACCGTGCAATGATCAGTTTCCACAATTGGGCAATATTTCTACGGACAAAATAATATTAGTCTCCAGCACCTGTAGTGTATCGTACTAGTTTTTTTTTACCTTCTGTCCAAATTTGACATTTTTTTTATTAATTTGTTGGAGCTTGAGGTCACATGATTCTGCACAATGGCCAATCCTGACTGCAACATGGATATAAAATCAAGTCCAGCCAATCGTTTCTACCCATGTTGGCCATTTTAGAGGACTTCCACCCCATGCATTGCCTACCATGTCGTATTTTACCAGTAAAACAGAGCTTGTTTACCACAGTAAATAAGCACTGCTTCACTTTAAGTGCATATAGGTTGTAAAGTCTACTCCTGATAACTGAATAAAAAGTCTTGTGGTGTCAAATACCATGACAATCAACAAATTAGTCTTGTTTATAGACCTATTTGGCCTTAGTATATCAAATTCAGACATTCAATCTATATCTTGTTTGACAGAGCTCCATGAGCTCTGTGAAACGAAATATAATAGAATAAAGTTGATTAACTCTAGAATACAGGAAAGGGAACTAATCCCTGCTAATTGCATACTCAAGTTAATTGAACATTATTTTAGTGACAAAGTGGATATTTATTCAATTAACAAAGATTGATGTGATGTATGTTTGCACACTGTTCTCTTTACCCCCTACTAATAACCAGGGCTTGATTTAATCTGAAAATTTTGAATAGCAATTTACTATTCACTCTGGAAAATTGATTAGCAGTTGATCCAAAAGCACTTGAAACTAATAAATCTTGAATAGCAAAATTCAGAAATTGGAGAGCAAAATGCTATGCTAATCCAGTTAAATCGAGCCCTGCTAATAACATGAAGAAAATGCCACAGTTTACACACTGTATTGTTTATTTCCTTCCAAAAACTTTTCAAGAAATATTGCTGTTACAGTACGGCCTGGTGAACTGGTCACTTTCCACGGGTGGGCAATATTTCCACGGACGCAATAATATTAGATTCCAAACACTAATTATACGAATAATCATCAAAAAATTAATTAATGAAGCACCAGGTACAACCCGGTGCTTCATTAACTAAAATGTTGCTGATTATGATTTTTAGTACCTGGTAAACGCAAGCGTGGACATCACTGCCCAAGCATGGATTATGACCAGTCCACGGCGACTGTATTGTATAAGGTTTTGTGCCTTATTTCTCAGGTCGAACTGTTTTCATCTCTCAACCTCCCTCCAGATTCATATCCCACTTCCAATGACTTGGAGTTACTAAAATTAATCCTGCGTAACCACAGGAATAAGAAGAAAGTAATAATAATGAATAAATAAAATATTTATTTTCTTTCTGAAGTGACCAGTTGCATTATGGAGGACTCCAGAAATTAAGGTATTGGATTATAATTGATGTTGGTATTTGCTGTCATTGTTGTCCATATGAAGACTGTCAAAGAGTAATTATTAATGGGAAAGGAATCCCTTTGTATTCTAGCTGGCATTATTCTGACTCGATATGTGTTGTATAGGTCATATTTTAAAAGAGATTAGCACTATCAGTTTACTATAAGCCTTCTGTCTAGAAGTGTAAAAGCGGACGAAAGCAATGGTCAGTTTCCATTCAAGATATTAGTCTGTGTTAAGTTTAACCACACCTTCTGTTTTAACCCTTTACCCAACGTAACGGCCAAAACCGGCCAGCGCTATTCTCAAAAATCGCCAATTAATTTTCAAAATATTTTCATTTTTTGTCTCAAAAACATAGGTTATGACCCCTCGTTGGAACGAGCTCGTCGAGCTCGTTCCAACGAGGGGTCATAACCTATGTTTTTGAGACAAAAAATGAAAAAAAATAATTATTCAAGAATTTTTTTTGCAAGTGTCGTCTGCTTTTCATGTTAGGTAAAGGGTTAAAAGGAAAACTGGTTAATAGAGCTTTACTTTGCCACTATTTCTGTGAAGTTGTGAAACTTAGAAAGGTTTCGAATAACTGATTGTAAGGTATATACATGTCTCTTTTTTGATTTAGGAGTTTGGTTTGTTTTATTTTTTTTGTTAGATTCACCTCGCAAGAATCATTTTTCAGACAAAAATGTTCATGACTCCTGTGCTGAACAATGATTATGACAAATTTTCAAAACACACCAAGGAAGTAAAAAGTAAAAATTTCATATTGGTATGTCCCTGGGTGATGACACACTCATCTTTAAATAAAACAAGCGTCAGAGACTTGACTCATCAAATTGACTTTTGTAACACGAGTACTTAGCAGATGACACATGTAAACTATTCCCTCAAATAATTATTAAAGAATTTCATATTTTTGCTTCCAAAAAGTCTGATAGACTCGTTCCAATGGGGGGTAACGAGTGATGCTTTCCTGGCAAAAAATGAAATAATATGAAATGTGAATAGCAATTTTTGTGAATAGCACTGCCGCAATGGAGTAAAGGGTTAAACCCTTACCTAATGCATCTCCCGAATGCACCCACGTAATTTACAATTGGAGCAGTTGAAAAAATTTATTTTTCAGAAAGTTTCACCCAAACCATATCATATGACTCCTTATTGGACCAAGATCTTTGATTTGGTATGGTTTTAACACATGATTTGGTTTTATTGAAATTTTTTCAATTTATTTATTGGTGTTTTAACCCTTTAACCAATGAAATTGATATCAAAATTTATTATTTAAATTGTTTTTTCAAATTTTTCAGCAAATTTCAACAAAACCATATCATATGACCCTCTCATTGGGACGAGCTAGTTGCATCATATGGTTTTACTGAAATCTGTTTGAAAAACATTTTTTCGACTGCTTAATTTCCAAATTACGTCGATGGATGTGACCGAATTGTTAGGTATAAGTCACATATTTCTGCACAATAGCTAAGGAAATTTGTTTCTGGGTCCTATTCTACCAGCAGAGCTTGTATACAACAGTAAACATGCACTGCCTCATTTACCCTGGTTCCCAGAGGGACGATGATGATGACACAGCGAGTGGAACCCATGTTACTATTTCGTCCCCTGAGTTCCAATGTGTTCTATGTGCCTGCTGGCACATAGATCACACTGGAACTCAGGAGAAGATTTTTAGCTATCGGTAGCGATTCAAATTGTAATTGCGTTGCACGGGTTATAGAAAATTCCAGTGAAATGTTGCTTCTATTTAATAATAGTCTGTCAATGATTTCCATTCCACATGTAAGTGCAGAACAGATTATTCATTTTACACATGGTTTAGTGTTGCTGTGGATGGGGATTCCAAAGAACAGGCATGTAATAAATATTTGTATGAACTACTCTCTAATAATTTATTATTTTTTTTCTTTTCAAATTTTTCAAAAAATTTCAATTAACCATATTATGTGACCCCTCATTGGAAAGAGCTCGTTCCAATGAGGTGTCCCATGATATGGTTTTGATAACAACATTTTTAAAAATTCATATCTTTTCAACTGCCAAATTTGTAAATTATGCCGGCAGATCAGCCAATTCATTAGGTAAAGGGTTAAAAACTCTCACTTTTTGCCTTCTAAACATAGCTCAGGGGCCTCTCATTGGAACAAGCTTAAGTTCATTCCAATTTCGGGTTTGGAGTGATTTTTTTTCCAAAAAAATTGGAAGAAAAAAATTTTGGATTGAAATTTTTGTGAAAACCGCTGGAGGGTTTGTTCACTGAACTAGCTAAAGAGTTATATTAAACTAGCTAAAGAATTAATCCCTTTGCTTTTCACAAGTTGGTGATTTTACTTTCTCATCCCTCTGATTTATCATTGGAGTTTATGACAAAATATGGACCCTTCTGTTCATTATTATTTTTTTCGCATACTGCGGAACAGTTTTAAACATAACATGATTCTGTGCAAGAGGTGGAGTGATCAATGAACTCGCAATAAACTTTTGATTTTTTATAAATTTTGTTTAACTTGTAAAGGCATATAGGAAGTAAGAGTGAATTTATTGAAAGTCACATATTGCTTAAGTCTGAATGTCCAGCAGGAGGTTCTAGTCAAGAAACCTAAGCCAGCAAAAGCAGTCAGCACTATTCACAAAAATCACCATTCAATTTTCATTTTTTGTCTCAAAAACATAGCTTATGACCCCTCAATGGAACGATCTCATTCTAATGAGGGTTCATATGCTGTGTTTGAGACAAAAAATGAAAACAAATAAATTATTCAAGAATTTTGTTTGCAATTGTCTCCTCTTTTGTGTTAGGCTAAAGGGTTAACTGGAAACACTTATTCACACATTTTTGAATCTCTCTGCCTACAATTACCCAGACCATCCGTGCCAGTGCACATGATGTATTACATCATGGGCAAGTAGAACCAACTTTAGGTTTTGGGCATAAAATACTCTTACCTCTAGATGTGGAGCAACCAACTCCCATTACATGCAACTGGAGAATTAGACAACACATTGTCTACCAATTATTTCATATTGGGAAGATACATGGTAAAAAATAATCCACCACAAAATCCTGAACATTGAGGGAACATCAAAACTGGATAAAATTGTTAAGAAAATCTGTGCAGAAGATGGGATTTTCAGTTATGGAATAGATGTCTATTCAAATTACAAGTGACTAGAAAGTTCCGGATAAACACTTGTATTCTATGTTTGAACTTATCATAAGTTAAAGTTACATCTGGATCAGCATAATTGTCTTCCGCATCACGAAACAAATTATCACAAAACCATGGAGAAATGCTCCTTCAACAATGGATGGTAGTGAAATGTTTTTCAGTCTACTGAGCTTGGATTGTTTTATCACCAGAACTTTAATGGTTTTATACACTATTTAATAATTGATTCCCCATCCCATTAGAGAGAAGTCACATGATCAATAGTGATATAGACTTCCTTGACACAACAGGCAACAGCAGGAAAGTAATTAAAAAGGGAACTCTGTTTAGACTGCCTGGTAATGCACACACTACAAAAATATCAATATATACTCTCAGAGAGGAAAACATAACAAAGCTCGTACATTTCTGTTTACTTTTTACTCAACATAATTTTCTCAAAAATTATAACATCACACTCCAAATGACTGATAAATAGAGGATACCTAGTGTTTTTGAGTGGATACCGAAAATTATTTCTGGAGTTGCCAAGACAAAAGTTTATTTTTCATGAGCACTTGTGTTTTAAGAACAAACTGATCATTTCCAGTGATAATTTGACTCTTATTCACCTTGAGTGATGCTTTGAAAGCCACCATTTTGATTGATACCATGAAAGTGAAAATTTCTGTATCTTCACAGAGGGGGATATGATTTCTATCTTTCAATAATTTTTTCGAATCTATCACTTAGCATAAAATAAAGTATAATTTCCTTTACTGGATCGTTTAACCCTTTACCCAACATGGATGACATCAAAATGTATTATTTTAATTATCAGGGTTTTTTTTATAAATCTCAGAAAATTTTGTCCAAACCATATCATGTTACCCCTCATTGGAACGATCTCTTTTTTTTTTAACTGCTTAATTTCTAAATCACGTGGGCGAATGCAGAAAATTTGTTTGGTAAAGAGTGAACCCTTGAGATTCTTGAAAATGTTTAATAAGTTGCAGTAAAACAATACCTGCAAGAATGATTATCAACCGGGAGAATTCTTCATGACAACATACAGGGACATCTGTTCTCATGCACAAGATTGTCAGTTGGAATTTGGCCCTCGATGATAAAGCCATCTAAAAGCACCCATTCCACTGAATGATACATTTTAAAGAGTAAAAATAGCTAAACATTTTTGTATTACTGCTTATTGTTTATTGAGGCATAACCATGTACATAATATTTATTATTTATTTATTGGTGTTTAAGGTCACATACTTATGCACAATGGCTAATCGTGACCGTGACAGTTTTACAAGTGGAGGAAGCCGGAGTACCCGGAGAGAACCACCGAGCAACGACGAGCAGCTGTCAGCTCTCCAACATCATAACTCTGAACTCTGCACCGCAGCACAGGCAGGGTTAGATTGGTTGAAGACATGCGCACCATCGACGTGCAGTACGCCTCAGTACACAGCGTCATCGTGCCCCCATGTTGGCAATCGGGGTGAAGTGTCTTGCCCAAGGACACAACGCGGTTGCCGCAGGTGGGATTCGAACCGAGGACCTCTCGGTTTGCCATGGACATAATAATGTCAAAATGTCAAACCATGATTGTTCCATAAAAGCAACTTGGAGTTCAATGTTATTTGAGAGAGCTGCTGATCTCAACTGGGGTGGATCCATTTGAGGGGGGGGGGGGGGGGGGGGTAGTGGTCTTTTGGGGGGTTTTGGGGAGGGGGGGGGGCTAGCAGAAGGGATAAAGACAACATTCATTTTAGTAACTATATAGCTGCAAAAAAAATGGCATAACTGAATTTGTTTTAACTCATTTCACATCGGAATGCAGCAATTTCTGCATTCAGAAATTTTGGCAGTCAATGCACAGATATGTGGATCGATATATTAAATCCCTGTAAAATGGTGTTATTTGTTTTATCTATTTAATGGTGTTTAAGGACACTTTCAGCATCTTTGGCCTTACTATGACTGCATCACAGGGATGAAGTCAAGTTTAGGCAATCAATGATACCTATTCTGCCTACTTCAGAAGATTTCCTCAGGCGGTGGTTCTAGGTCCTTCATTACCAGTGAACAAGCACTGCTCCTCTTCCTGGGGTTCCCACTGGGATTATAAGATGCTAATTTACCCATTCCCTTTAGACAATATTTTATACAAACTATAAGAGTGAGGTGCCTCAGTGGTAGACTGTTGGACTTCTATGCTAGAGGTCCCCAGTTTGATCCACATCCCGGACGACCTGCATTGTATCCTTGGGCAAGGCACTTTATCCCAGTTGCTTACATGGGGGCACGATGATGCCGTGTACTAAGGCGCACTGCATGTCGATGGTGCACATGTCTTCAACTGCTGTAACCCTGCTTGAGCGGCGCTTGAACAGTTAGAATGTTGAGGAGTTGACAGTAGTTGCTCGCCGATGCACGGTGGTTCTCTCCGGGTACTCCGGCTTCCTCCACCCGTAAAACTGTCACAGTCACGATTAGCCATTAGTTTAAACATATTTTATTTGCCATAAAGATGCAAAAAGGACTGGAGAACAACTTATACAACTTAGTTAATCTCCGTTCCTGTGAATAAATACAAATTTGAGATTGCGGCATAACAATAGTACAAACCAAAATATAAACTAGAACGGTGATTCAGAATAATATAACCATTTTTGATTGTAATTGATATAACGAGAAGTAGAAAATTGTAGAACAATAGTGCGAAGAAAAAAAAAAACAAGAGGCCCCAGGGGGCCTGAGGGCGCTCACCTGACATGGTAGTCTAAATATCAAACCAGGGACTTGACTTGAATAAGCTGCATACGCCCCTCCTAAGAAAAGCATATACCAACTAGATGAAGCGATTGTGCCCACACAATACACAGGATTTTTCCTTCTATTTTCAGTTCCTGCACTTTTTACGTCCCAAAATTGAGATAAACACATAAAAAACAGTTGTTTTTTTTCCCAAACAAAATACTTTCAGCCTAAATTTTTTTCTTCTTCTTAGAACACATAAAAAACAAATAAACAAAAATTCCAGATTTTGGTCCCAAATTTTCTAAGACCTACCCAGACCCCAAATTTTCAGGGTAAAAAAAAAAATTTTGTTTGTCTTAAAATTGACAGAAATGCATAAAAAACAAAAAACAAAAATTTCTGGATTTTGGTCCAAAATTTTCTAAGTCCCACCCAGACCCCAAATTTTCAGGCGGAAAAAAAAAAGTTTTTTTGTCTTAAAACTGACAGAAATGCATAAAAAACAAAAAAAAAAATTTCCGGATTTTGGTCCAAAATTTTCTAAGTCCCACCCGGACCCCAAATTTTCAGGGGAAAAAAAAATAATAATTTTTTTGTCTTAAAATTGACAGAAATGCATAAAAAACAAAAAAAATTTTTTTGGGATTTTGGTCCAAAATTTTCTTAGTCCCACCCGGACCCCAAATTTTCAGGGGAAAAATTTTTTTTTTTTTTTTTGTCTTAAAATTGACCCGGACCCCAAATTTTCAGGGGAAAATTTTTTTATTTTTTTATTTTTTTGTCTTAAAATTGACCAAAATGCAGAAAAAACAAAAAAAATTTTTTTCGGATTTTGGTCCAAAATTTTTGAAGTCCCACCCGGACCCCAAATTTTCAGGGGGAAAAATTTTTTTTTTTTTTTTTGTCTTAAAATTGACAGAAATGCATAAAAAACAAAAACAAAAAATTCCGGATTTTGGTCCAAAATTTTCGAAGTCCCACCCGGACCCCAAATTTTCAGTGGAAAAAAAATTTTTTTTGTCTTAAAATTGACCAAAATGCAGAAAAAACAAAAAAAAAATTTTTCAGATTTTGGTCCAAAATTTTCTAAGTCCCACCCAGACCCCAAATTTTCAGAGGAAAAAAAAAATTTTTTTGTCTTAAAATTGACAGAAATGCATAAAAAACAATAAGTCCCACCCGGACCCAAAATTTTCAAGGGGAAATTTTTTTTTTTTGTCTTAAAATTGACCAAAGCGCAGAAAAAACAAAAAAAACGTTTTTTCGGATTTTGGTCCAAAATTTCTAAGTCCGCAACGGGACCCCAAATTTTCAGCCTAAATATGAACCTAGGGACTTGGCTTCAACAAACTTGAATCTCACCCCCCTAAGGATGCTGCATACCAAATATCAAAAGATTCTTATTGCTAGATCTGAAGAAGATGATTTTTCAAAAATACTCCTCATACTGCACTAATTTAAACATTTGGGCTCCCATAGAGAGCCCAAATATCGACCCAGGCAATTGATTTCAATAAACATGTGAAACAATCTTCCAAAGATGTTATATGTGAAATTTTAAAGCTTTTGGAGCAGTGGTTTGGGAGAAAAGTAGTCTTATATGTTTTTCCCATTACCCACAGTGTTAAAAAATGCTGACTCAGCACTTTTTCAAACTCCCCAAAAAGTACCCCATGATAAAACCGATGGCAATTTTTTTTTTACCATTCCATTCTGTTGGTCCTAAGGAAGCTTCACAACAAATAAGAATTCTCAGTGCCGTGTAGTTTTGGAGATATGGGCGTTTTCATTTTTTTCTATTTTTAGCTCCTGCGGTCCCCATGGGGCGACGGGAAAAAAATTTTTTGCATAAATTAAGTACTTATGACCGAATAAACCCTCATATCAAATTTGGTCAAAATTTGCCTCTCAGTTTGGAAAATAGAAATTTTGGGCGGGGCAAATATTCTTTCCCCTCCCATTACGACGCTAAGTATAGCCCCACAAACTTCTCTTGAACAAATCTGAGTCTACACCTCAAAAGGAAGCTGCACACCAAATATCAAGTCTCTGCTACTGCTGGTTCATGAGAAGAAGATTTTTTAAGATTTCAGCACACTTTTTGGGTGTGGCCCTACCCACGGGCAAGGCAACTTGATTTGAACAAAATCAAATTGCGATGTCATAACAAACTATTATCTCAAATATCAATTAAATTGGTTCAGCGGTTTGGGAGGAGAAGATGCAAACACCATGTTCACGGACGACGGACGGTGAGTGATCACTATAGCTCTCCTGACTGAAAGTCAGGTGAGCTAAAAAATATTAGAGACAAGAGGCCCCAAGGGGCCTGAGGGCGCTCACCTGACATGGTAGCCTAAATTTATATCAACCCAGAGAATTGATTTCAACAAGTTGCATCTGCTCCTCCTAAGAAAAGCTTATACCAAATATCCAAAGATTCTGACCCGTGGATCTAAAAAAAAAAAAAGATTTTTAAAGAATATTCCTCATATTGAACTAAGTTATAATTCAGGCTCCCACAGGGAGCCCATATATGAACCCAGGGACTTGGCTTTAACAAACTTGAATCTCACCCCCCTAAGGATGCTGCACACCAAATATCAAAACATTCCGACTGCTGGATCTGAAGAAGAAGATTTTTAAAGAAAAGTCCTCATTTTGAACTAAGTTACAATTCAAGCTCCCACAGTGAGTCCAAATATGGACCTAGGGACATGGCTTGAACAAACTTGAATCTCACCTCCTAAGGATGCTGCATACCAAATATCAAAACATTCCGACTGCTGGATCTGAAGAAGATTTTTAAAGAAAATTCCTCATTTTGAACTAAGTTATAATTCGGGCTACCACAGTGAGCCCAAATATTAACCGAGGGACTTGGCTTGAACAAACTTGAATCTCACCCCCCTAAGCATGGTGCATACCCAATATCAGAAGATTCTGCCTGCTGGATCTTGAGAAGAAGATTTTCAAAGAAATTTGCCTGAAATGCACTAAGTTCAAATTTGGGCTCCTATACTGAGCCCAAATATAAACCCAGGGGGCCGATTTGAACAAACTTGAATCAGATCCACCCCACAATGTTGCATACCAAATATCAAAAGATTCTGCCTGCTGGATCTGGAGAAGAAGATTTTTTAAGAAATATGCCTGAAATGCACTAAGTTAAAATTTGGGCTCCTATACGGAGCCCAAATATAAACCCAGGGGGCCAATTTGAACAAACTTGAATCAGATCCACCCCACAATGTTGCTTACCAAATATGAAAAGATTCTGAAGCTGGATCTGGAGAAGAAGAGTTTTTAAGAAATTTGCCTGAAATGCACTAAGTTCGAATTCGAGCTTCTATAGTGAGCCCAAATATGAATCTAGGAAGCCGATTTGAACAAACTTGAATCAGATCCACCCCACAATGTTGCATACCAAATATCAAAAGATTCTGCCTGCTGGATCTGGAGAAGAAGATTTTTGAAGAAATTTGCCCGAAATGCACTAAGTTTGAATTCGAGCTTCTATAGTGAGCCCAAATATGAATCCAGGGGGCCGATTTGAACAAACTTGAATCAGATCCACCCAACAATGTTGCATACCAAATATCAAAAGATTCTGCCTGCTGGATCTGGAGAAGAAGATTTTTGAAGAAATTTGCCCAAAATGCACTAAGTTTGAATTCGAGCTTCTATAGTGAGCCCAAATATGAATCCAGGGGGCCGATTTGAACAAACTTGAATCAGATCCACCCCGCAATGTTGCATACCAAATATCAAAAGATTCTGCCTGCTGGATCTGGAGAAGATGATTTTTTAAGAAATTTGCCTGAAATGCACTAAGTTCGAATTCGAGCTTCTATAGTAAGCCCAAATATGAATCTAGGGAGCCGATTTTAACAAATCTGCATCAGATCCATCCCACAATGTTGCATACCAAATATCAAAAGATTCTGCCTGCTGGATCTGGAGAAGAAATTTTTTTAAGAAATTTGCCTGAAATGCACTAAGTTCGAATTCGAGCTTCTATAGTGAGCCCAAATATGCATCTAGGAAGCCGATTTGAACAAACTTGAATCAGATCCACCCCACAATGTTGCATACCAAATATCAAAAGATTCTGCCTGCTGGATCTGGAGAAGAAGATTTTTTAAGAAATTTGCCTAAATGCACTAAGTTTGAAATCGGGCTCCTATACTGAGCCCAATATGAACCCAGGGGGCCGATTTGAACAAACTTGAATCAGATCCACCCTACAATGTTGCATACCAAATATCAAAAGATTCTGCCTGCTGGATCTGGAGAAGAAGATTTTTTAAGAAATTTGCCTGAAATGCACTAAGTTCGAAATCGGGCTCCTATACTGAGCCCAAATATGAACCCAGGGGGCCAATTTGAACAAACTTGAATCAGATCCACCCCACAATGTTGCTTACCAAATATGAAAAGATTCTGCCTGCTGGATCTGGAGAAGAAGATATTTTAAGAAATTTGCCTGAAATGCACTAAGTTCGAATTCGGGCTTCTATAGTAAGCCCAAATATGAATCCAGGGGGCCGATTTGAACAAACTTGAATCAGATCTACCCCGCAACGTTGCATACCAAATATCAAAAGATTCTGCCTGCTGGATCTGGAGAAGAAGATTTTTGAAGAAATTTGCCTGAAATGCAGTAAGTTCAAATTTGGGCTCCTATACTGAGCCCAAATATAAACCCAGGGGGCCGATTTGAACAAACTTGAATCAGATCCACCCTACAATGTTGCATACCAAATATCAAAAGATTCTGCCTTCTGGATCTTGAGAAGAAGATTTTTTAATGTTTTTCCCATTGCCAACAGTGTTAAAAAGTGCTGACTCAGCACTTTTTCAAAGTCCCGAAAATGTACCCTATGATAAAACCGATGGCAATTTTTTTTTACCAATCCTTTCTGTTGGTCCTAAGGAAGCTGCACACCAAATAAAAATTCTCAGTGCCGTGCAGTTTTGGAGATATGGGCGTTTTAAATTTTTTCTATTTTTAGCTGCTACGGTTCCCACGGGGCTGCGGGAAATTTTTTTTTTGCATAAATCAAGTACTCATGACACAATAAGCACTCACATAAAATTTGGTTCAAATCAGCCTCTCGGTTTGGAAAATAGAAATTTTGGGCGGGGCAAAAAATTTTGCCCCTCCCATAACGATGCCAAGTATAGCCCCACAAACTTCTCTTGAACAAATCTGAGTCTACACCTCAAAAGGAAGCTGCACACCAAATATCAAGTCTCTGCTACTGCTGGTTCATAAGAAGATTTACAAAGATTTTGGTGCCCCTTGGGGGCGTGGCACCACCCAGGAGGAGGGGCAACTTCATTTGAACAAATCTGAATAGGCATTAGGTAATAAACATTTAGCCAACATTTGAATAAAATTGGGCTAGTGGTTTAGGAGAAGTCGATAATGTAAAGTTAAAGCCGGACGGACGACGACGGACGCCAGACAGAAAGTGATTAGTAAAGCTCCCCTTGAGCTTCGCTCAGGTGAGGTAAAAAAGGAGCAGATTATCGCCGGAGCAAAGGAATTGAAGATCAAATGGACATAAAATGAGTGTAATTAAATCGGGCACACAGCATAGTAATTATTTCATATCAAGCTGTTAAACGTACATTCATCACTGGCATCTCGAAGTTTACGGGGCCGAATGGCTACCTCAGCTTATCCCGATGCTCCAATGATGGACTCCTGGTGTAAATTTGGATTTGGCAGCACAGAAGGCGAGAACACAAGGAGCTTCGAATTTAGACCCTGAAACACCACCCCGCTCCTCCCAGGGCGTGCAGACTGTCGTCGACGTTGTCAAAGGCAGTCTACACTTCATGGGAGGAACGGGCGAGTGTTTCTGGAAATTGATTTCTGAGACCGATCGTCAACTTTCTGCCATCCTACATATTAGAGCAATCCGACTTCCAGGGTATCAAGTCTCGGCTGTACAATGATGAGTTCCTTTCTGTTTTGTAAACAGAATGTAGATTGATGTTCAATGGGATCAGTTAAAACGACCGCTAGAGATGAGGAATTTCTGTACTTTCGAAAAAAGTAGAACATTGTGTTTTTCTGAGAGATTAGTGATACCAAAAAGTAAATCATTGGCACACGTTATGTTGCAGAAATGTAGGTCGTTCAGCATTTCTCTCCTCTGGGTATCATAGTTAGGACAGTCAAAAAGGAAATGGGCGGCATCCTCTTTCATATGACCACATGCACACTGGGAAGTCGAGGAGATAAAGTTAAGGAACTTGTCATGGCATAAGTCGCTGCAACCATTTCGCAACCGACAGTGTAAAATATTCGCTTTTCTGTTTCCAATGCAGAAGTAACTAGGAGGTCTAAGCATGGGGTCATGACACAGAATACAGTACTTGAATTCCCGCTGATTGGCTGCATTCTGCGTTTCTCGGGGAAGACTGTTCTATAAATCTGTTGTAGAGGGGAAAAATGAATTTCTAAAGTGTTCAGTTCTACATTGGTATGATTTAAATTTGGAAGGGTTTAGCCATTGTGCATAAGTATGTGACCTTAAACACCAATAAATAACTAGAAACTATTTTAGCACACTAAAACATATGTCTCCCCTTCCTTTCTATTTAAAGCACCGCAAATTATATATGCATGAATAATATTGACAATCATACCAAATATCTAAAGTCTAGCTCAAAACACAAAAAAGTTCTGGTCCGGACGAAGTTTCCCTTAAAAAAGCACATAAATCTGACCCTCAGGTCAAAGGTCAAGGTCACATGAAGGTCACTATGGTACGCGACACACTGGCTCATGGTGATACATCTACATGCTAAATATCTAAGGTCTAGGACAAAAGACAAAAAAGTTATGTCCCTGACAAAGTTTGTGTGAGGAGAAGAAGAAGAAGATGATGCAATAAAACAATATGTCTCCCTTCTGGGAAGGGCAGACATAAATGCAAACTATAGAGGTTTTAGCAGCTATTTTCAATAGAGTGTCCACAAATGAACAATTCATCAGCCTGGTGAATGGGATTTCAAGATTTGGATTTGCCTTGGGGGGTGAACAGTTGAAGATATATCAATACAAGGCTGATTAGATGGTAGTTTCTCAAATGCAAGAGGTTATTTATTATTTATTGTTGCTTTATATCATAAAATTTAGCTGACTGTTTAACCCTTTACCTGACGAATCGCCTGCATCCGCCCGCGGAATATGCAAATTGAGCAGTTAAAAAAATAAAAATTTTCAAAATATTTCAACAAAACCATATCATGTGACCCCTCATTGGAACAAGCTCATTGAGCTCGTTCCAATGAAGGATCACATGATATGGTTCTGTTGAAATGTTTTGAAAAATTTTTCAAAATTATATTTAAAATAATAAATTTTGAAATTGTCTGCGTTGGGTAAAGGGTTAACAGAGCAGTGCAGTTTTGAAATTTTTTGATTTTTGGGGTTTTGATTTTGTTGAAAAACTTGGTTTTCACTTTTATTGTAATATTTGTTTTGAAAGGGCAAAAAAATTTTGTATTGTTCTATTCTTTTTTTTACTGTATGCAGAATTCATATCAGCAGATGGATTCCCTGCTCACGTAGACCTCAGTTTGATTAACACCCTCAGGTTTTATAGACTTTTGTTTCTTTTATTTCAAGATTTGAATTGCCATGGCCACAAAGTAAAAGAAGGTGAGAGACTAAGAGCGCCTGAGATAAGTATTCTCTCAGTCAGATAAAAGCGACCCAGGTGGAATAGATGCATAGCTTAGCAACCCATTGGCTAAAAATATATTCAAAGTACTGTAGTCTTAGGTATAAGTCACACACTCGTACTCGAAAAAGTGAAAACCAAAATGGGCTCTTTCTTTTATATCAGATGTGGAATTATTGAAAAACAGAAGTGGCTTTCAAAACTATTACATCCTAGAAGTCTACAGTTTGACCCTATAGGGTTTGCACAACTTTCCAGCCTTTCTACTGCAAGGCAGCTGGTGCACTGGGCATGTTGAGGCATCTATGTTCTAGGGCTGTAAATTTATTAAAGTCATAATCAGGCGTTTAGATTACCCCAACTTCACACCATTTACAGGTGGGCCCAAATTAGAAAATGTGCAACAACATCTAGAAAAATATATAAATTATCACTGCCTCTTCTACATTTGAGAATAGCTTCCATCATAATATGGCCATGGAAACACAAAGGCCTGGCCATAAACATAACGGGATAAGACTGTTAATTCTGGTTTTAATGTGCTAAAATTAGGGCAAAAGAGTGTGCCCAAAATAAATGAATTTAAAGGCCTGCCGTAATTTACAATTAGATCTTTAGAGTTAAGTTTCTGCTACTTCAGAAAATTAAAATTGAAGCCACTGTTAGGTACTATTTTATCAGTGAAATTATATTGGTCTTCCTTAGAAGCCAAGTGCTGTTCCACATTCCTGGATTATGTGGGGATCACACAAGAGCTAATATAATTCATTTCTTAACCACAAAATGTTGAGCATGATATTGATGGGTCCTCATAGCTGGTTGTTGGTGATTGTCGCTTAGATACTTTTCAGCACAAGACAGACACCAAATCAATAGTGCATACAATATTTAATAGAATAGTCCAGAACTATTTAAATATTTCATTGCCATGAACAACTGATGAATTTTGACATCAGGGTTCATTTATACACCTATAACCATCACAATACAAAAATCAATCTGCGGATGCTTCAAATCTCATTACATTCAGACATATGTAACCCAAGACAATAAAAATCCAATAGATCCTGTGTGTTTGTATTACCAACACTGGAGGTCCTTCAAGGGGTTGTCTTGTGAATCTCTTTAACATTTGACCTAACAAATGGGTTGCATCTACAGTACAAGTCAAAATAAGTTGTAGGATAACTGCTTTTAATTATGTATCTTTCTCTTCCTACACTGATCAGACCAGAATCTGACATCATTTTCTGGAAAGCTCTTACTGAGAGCTTCCCAGAAAATGATGTCACATTCTGATTTTATCAGTGCAGAAGCAGCAGTATACTTAGTTTATTGCAGTTTTGCTAGATATTATTTTGATTTGTACTGTACCCACATAATTTACAAACTGACCAGTTGAAAAAAAAAAAATTCCCCAAAAACAAAACCACATCGTATGACCCTCGTTGGAACAAGCTCATTCCAATGAAGACTCACATGATATAGTTTTGTTGAATTGTTTTTAAAAAAATTGTTAAAAAAAAAGATTACAACAAATTCTGATATTGCGTGCATTGGATAAAGGGTTAATTCTTTACCTAATCAGGGATAATTTTGGTTATTTCCCGAAAGACTGTAATCTGGCATTTTCATTGGCTGAGATTTTTTTTCCAAGTTTATAAAAATATATATTTATGATAATGCATATGTATTAAAATTAACAGTGCCGTTCATTGAAAAAAAAATAATCAAAATAATACATGATGTTATTCATGACAAACATTAGGTCACTGATGGAACCACATTTTAATGTGGAATTATCAATTATTCTTTTTTCTCTTTCAAAATGCCATTTGGACAGTATTTGTGGTTTTCTTCCTTTGTTTTGTTACATTGTAAAAAGTCTGAGCATCTACTTATACCTCTTCGATGGCAAGGTGCTCGTTGATTATTCCGAAGAGCATATTATAGACCAATTCATTTATCTTTGATACATCTAATCATGAAAATAACTATAGATATAACCCATTATATTTTGTTTGGCAGAGCTCTTATTTTCCTGTTCTGCAGAACTGAAATTTTTCTTTAATGTAAAGGAACTTCAGTGAGAAAATAAATTTGTTATCCATGTATATTCCAGGGTGTTTGGAAATTCACACTGGTTTAAAACCGATACACCCTTCTGCAGCAATGTTTTTGAACGAAATTCCAAAAAATTTGATAGCTCCCATCTAGACATCACACCAAAGCTACATGTGAAATTTGAAAAAGATTGGATGAGAGATGCAGCTTGCAGGGGGTGCTAATGGATTTGTTGACAATTTATATGCAAAATCCAAGATGGCGGCTGGTGGCCATGTTTTTCAATGAAATTTGGAAAAATTTAATAGCTCCCATTTAGACATTACCCCAAAGCCATATATGAAATCTGAAACTGTTCTGGTGAGAGATGCGGCCTGCAGGGTGTACTAAAGGAATTGTGGATAGACAGAGACATACATATGGACATATGTATGGACAGATGGATGTATGAATGGATGAGGTGTCAAAACCCATCCCAATAGCTCATACTTGATATTGTCAAGTTGAGCAAAAAAACTGCAATCAGATAATAAAGTGTCAATGACACTGTAGCTCAACTTGACAAACTTGAAAAGGTAACTTCGAAGATCATTGGTTCCAATGTTATTTGGTGAAACTTCAACATAACAGCACTGTGTGTGCCAATATCAGAGCAATCCATGCTTTTTAAATGTAAACTGTAAGGCTGGCTAAAGGAAGAATGTTGATACACAAATGCAAGTTTGGAGGTCATTGTAAACGGCAACTTTATTCACAGAAATGAATCTACATGTATAGGTTTCGCCTAATGAGCATGCAGAGTCCAAAAACAATCCGATGATAAATGTGCCCTGTAGGTCATGTTAAAAAGAATGTAAATTCACAAATGTAATAGATTCAAAGATTGCTGCTGACAGCCATAGTTTTTGATAGAAATGAAAAGAAAACTGATAGCTCCTATCTCTGTCACCCCAAATTGGCATATGAAGTTTCAAAACAACCCGATAATGAATGTGCCCTCTGAGGCATGCCAAAGGAAGATGTTAATGCACAAACGCACTAAGTTTGACAGTCTTGGCTGGTGGCAATGGTCATTTTATCGTTTTTATGGAAATTCATAAATATACCCTGTAGAGAGTGCAAAAGGAATAAATTGCTACAAAAATGCACTAAGCCCAAAGGCTGGTGTTAACAACAATAATTTTTTGTGGAAATGAAAAGAAATCAACAGCTAACATCCATAAGAGACCCAGAACATGCATACCAAGTTTCAAGCGATCATATCATAAATGTGCCCTGTAGGGCATGCCAGAGGAATATACTGATGCCTGACTATAATAAGTTCAACTGTCATTGCCAACAGCAACTATTTTTGACTGAAATGGAAGAAAATTGGCAGTTCCCATCTAGAGGTCACCCTGAACAAGAATACCAAGTTTCAAAGCAATCCGATCATAAATGTGCCCTGCAGGGTGTGCCAAAGGGAAATATTGATGCATAACTGCACTAAGTTCATTGAAGGTCGTTGCCAGCGACAACATTTTTTGATGGAAATGGAAGATAATCGATAGCTCCCATCTAGAGGTAATCCTAAATAAGCCTACCAAGTTTCAAACCGATCTGATCATAAATGTGCCCTGTAGGGTGTGCCAAAGGAATATATTGATGCCTGGCTACACTAAGTTCAAAGGTCGTTGCCAGTGGCAACATCTTTTGCTGGAAAAGGAAGAAAATCAATAGTTCCCATCTAGAGGTCACTCCAAACAAGCATACCAAGTTTCAAATTCATCCGATTATAAATGTGTGCCAAAGTGAAATATTGATGCACAAGTGCACTTAGTTCATTGAAGGTCATTGCCAGCAGCAACATTTTTTGACAGGAATGGAAGATAATCGATAACTCCCATTTGAAGGTAAGCCCAAACAAGCATACCAAGTTTCAAACCGATCTGATCATAACTGTGCCCTGTAGGGTGTGCCAAAGGGAAATAGTGTGGTCTGACTAAACTAAGTTCAAAGGCTGTTGCCAGCGGCAATATTTTTGGCCAGAAATGGAAGAAAATCGATAGCTCCTATCTAGAGGTAACCCCAAACAAGCATACCAAGTTTCAAACTGATCTAATCATAAATGCACCCTGTAATGTTTGCCAAAGGAATATATTGATGCCTGACTAAACCAAGTTCAAAGCTTGTTGCCAGTGGCAACATTTATTGCCGGAAATGGAAGAAAATCAAAAGCTCCCATCTAGAGGTTACCCCAAATAAACATACCAGGTTTCAAAGGTATCCAATCATAAATATGCCCTGCAGGGTGTGCCAAAAGGAAATATTGAGGTCTGACTAAACTAAGTTCAAAGGCCATTGCCTGCGGCAACATTTTTTGACAGAAATGGAAGAAAATCGATAGCTCTCATCGAGAGGTTACCCCAAACAAGCATACCAAGTTTCAAATTGGTCTGATTATAAATGTGCCCTGCAGGGTGTGCCCAAGGGAAATATTGATGAATTAGTGCACTTAGTTCATCAAAGGTCATTGCCAGCGGCAACATTTATTGATGGAAATGAAAGATAATTGATAGCTCCCATCTAGAGGTAACCCCAAACAAGCATACCAAGTTTCAAACCGATCTGACCATAAATGTGTCCTGTAGGGTTTGCCAAAGGAATATATTGATGCCTGACTAAACTAAGTTCAAAGGTCGTTGCCAGTGGCAACATTTTTTGCCGTAAATGGAAGAAAGTCGATAGCTCCCATCTGGAGGTAAACCCATATAAGCATACCAGGTTTCAAAGAAATCCAATTATAAATGTGCCCTGTAGGTTGTGCCAACGGGAAGTGTTGAGGTCTGACTAAACTAAGTTCAAAGGCCGTTGCCAGAAGCAACATTTTTTGACAGAAAGGGAAGAAAATCGATAGCTCCCATCTAGAGGTCACCCCAAACAAGCATACCAAGTTTCAAAGCATTCTGATCATAAATGCAACCTGTGCAGCGTGCCAAAGGAAATTGTGGAAGTAGGTACACCCATAGAGAGCCCAAATATGGACCCAGGGATTTGATTTCAATGCAAATGTGAAACAATCTTCCAAAGATGTTATATGTGAAATATGAAAGCTTTTGGAGCAGTGGTTTGGGAGAAGAAGATTCTTTAATATTTTCCCATTACCCACAGTGTTAAAAAAAGCTGACTCAGCATTTTTTCAAAGTTCCAAAAAAGTACCCTATGATAAAACCGATAGCAGTTTTTTTTTTTACCATTCCATTCTGTTGGTCCTAAGGAAGCTTTTCACCAAATGAGAATTCTCAGAGCCATGTAGTTTTGAAATATGGGAGTTTCAAATTTTTTCTATTTTTAGCTCCTGTGGTTTTCACGGGGCATTTTGAAAAAAATTTGTTTGCATAAATCAAGTATTTATGACCCAATAATACTTCAAATCAAATTTGGTTCAAATCAGCCTCTCGGTTTGGAAAATCGAAATTTTGGGCGGGGCAAAAATTCTTGTCCCTCCCGTAACGACAACAAATATTGCCCCTCGAATTTCTCTTGAACAAACTTGAGTCTACACCTCAAAAAGAAGCTGTATACCAAATATCAAGTCTCTGCTACAGCTGGTTCATGAGAGGAAGATTTTTTTAAAAATTGAGGGATTTTGGCCCCACCCCCTCCTCAATATGAGCAGAAACCCAATTTGAAAAATGAAAGTGTCAAAGACATTGTAGCTCAACTATTTAAGACATGTACATGTATAGTATGTGACACAGCAATGACAAACACCTAGGTAATGACCTGATAACAAAGGTATATATAAAGTATTGTAATGGTCTGTACATAAATACTGACCGTAGCCTGTAACAAATGTATAGGTAAAGTATTGTAAAGGTGGGCGACAGTCAGATGATAAACTAGAAAAGAAATCTTTGAGTCACAGAGTGGGTCTGACTGAACCCCAAAATATTTGTTCTCATAGCACAGTGATAACAAAGGCACCCAAAAACACTTGTTCCTGTCCCAAGGTGATAACAAAGGTACTCAATAAGTTTCATGAAGATCAGTTCATAAATACGAGCCGTATAGAAGTTGACAAAAAACTGATTGGATCTAATTTTGGTACAAAATGGCCACTGGCAGACATCTTGAATTTTGGACCGCACCCAGAAACACTTGTTCTCGTCCCAAGGTGATAACAAAGGTACCCAAGAAGTTTCGTGAAGATAGGTTCATAAATACAGCCTCTAGCCCGAGCCGTATTGACATGTGCACTTACTGTGTATAAGTAGCACTGAATAAATCAAAATTCATCTAATTTGCATAATTTCTGCACGAGAAAAAAACCCTGTATTATATGTGATGTATTCCATGTTACTAAACATTCATACAAAAATTTATTCAAATCAGAACTTTCATACAGAAGTTCTGTACAAAAAACTGATTGCACTAATTTTGGTACAAAATGGCTGCTGGTGGCCATCTTGAATTTCGGATCACACCCAAAAACACTCGTTGTCATCCCACTGTGATAACAAAGGTACCCAAGAAGTTTTGTAATGATCGGTTCATAAATACACATCCCTGTTCAATCTTGTGAGGATGAAAACAGACAGGTGCTTTTGACCAGTTTGCGACATAGTCATGAGCCAGTCAAAATTCTGTCTGCTTTTATAATCAGAGTACTGTCAAAAGAGGTCAATCCATATTCTTTAGCTTTTATTTACTCTGAAAGAATGTTGATATTTATTTTCAAAGTACAAACCTCTGTCAGAAAAATCATTGACATCAATCTGTTTCTTTGGTGAATAAGACTGTTGTTGCTGCTGGTGCTGCTGCTGTTGAAGTTTTAATCGATTCAGATGAATCTGTTTGTAGGAGCCTGAAAAAATAGAAAATATATAATTATTTTCCTGAACTCTGTTGGTTTTAAGGTCACTTTCAAAATATTTGGCTATCTCATGACTGCAACATTGGAATGAAGTCAAGTTTGGCCAATCATTTCTGCCCATGCTGCCCACTTTAGAGAACTTCCACTCCATGCGATGGTTCCAGGTCCTATTTTACAAGTAAAGCAGAACTTGTTTTTACCGCAGTAAACAAGCACTGCTCCAAATCATGTGAGTCCAATGGGGGTCATACAGAGTTATTGGGGGGGGGGGGGGGGGGGATAAAATATTGATAATTTCCATCAGTTATCGCAGTATGGCCCCATGTAAGATAATAATGAATATGAAATAAATTTAATTGTTAAAAAGCAAGAAAGGATTGGACTTTCAATGGATTCAGATATTTGTACTCATTGAATTTCAATCCTTTTTTGAATGATTAATATGAAGTGGCCCCGACATTGGAAATCACCGAGTACGTTCATTCAGATTGTTTCCAATCATTAAACGTCTTGAAAACAGCCTGAATGAACTCACTTTAAATACTCACATTTTGGTCTGTTGTTTTACAGCCTTGTGTTTTGATGCTTTTGAAAAATTGAAAGCATCAACACATGACAGTGAAAAGAAACGGGCTGAAAAGCAAAGCGCTGAAACGTGCATGGCGGGAAAATCGGCGACTTCGTCCTTTTGTCAATTTTGTCCTGTGTGAAAACTGATAACAATGTTAGCAAGTCAGGCCTGCAGATCTAATTATTACTCATTTTATTGGTCAAAACCCTGGTCAACTGTGGCAACACGGATAGGAATTAAGTGTCCGATGCTAGGATGTGATGTAATGTTCCATTCTTCAGAGTACAGTGGAGCCCACTTAACTGGATATCTCTTAATTGTATATCCCTGTTAATTGAATATAATTTTCAAACACAAAACCATTTACCCTACATTCAATACGAATTTGATCTGTTAATTGATAATGGGTTGTAGAGTAAACTCCTGTTAATAGTATAAATTTTTGTAATATATGTCAAAAAAATTACTGTGATGCGCACCAAATTCACCTTATTTATCAACCTTTTTGGCCTCACTACATCCAATACAGGCAATTATTCTATCATATATTGTTTTACAGAGCTCTATGAGCCTTTTATTCTATCATATATTGTTTGACAGAGCTCTATGAGCTCTGTCAAACAAGATATAATAGAATCAATGCTCAGTTTACCTCCAGAACACAGAAAACTGACCAAATCCCTGTTGTCTACTCCTGTTAATTGAATAATTTTCACTGGCAAAATGGATATTCAATTAAGAGGATTCTACTGTATATGTTTCAGACACCTCATACATCTAATTGTTGTTGAACTGGATCATCCATGTCACAATGGACCTGTATTGTCGGTAAGTACTGTAATCTGTATGAATGATTTTTCACTTGGATTTCTTCTCATTGGTCCTTATTCTTCCGCAATTTCCAACTGCGGGCCGAACCATGATTGGCTTGTGATAGCGACGACTCTTCAACAATCGGTTGCCCCTTACAGCCTCATTTATTTTTTCCCCAGCAGAAACACTGCTCCCAATTCGTTAAGTCAAGTAACTTGATCTTGGAGCTCTGCGTATTTATAACTATCATTATTGTGAAACAATTAGGGAGCGTGGTGGTTCAGTAGTAGACTGTTGGGACTTCTATGCTAGAGGTCCCGAGTACGATCCCCGTCGGGGACGACCCGTGTTGTGTTCCTGGGCAAGGCACTTTATCCTGGTTGTCTACATGGGGGAACAATGACGCTGTGTACCAAGGTCTACTCCACGTCGATAGTGCACGTCTTCAACCGCTGTAACCCTGCTTGAACAGAGTTAGAATGTTGAGGAGCTGACAGTTGCACATCGATGCTCGGTAGTTCTCTCCGGCTTCCTCCACCCGTAAAACTGTCACAGTCACGATTAGCCATTGTGCATAAGTATGTGACCTTAAACACAAAAATAAATTGAGAAACAATTCATGGTTATCATTATAATTGTATTTACTGATAGGGACATTCTGACTAGTCAACTTTGAGTCGATTACTGCTGGCGACTAGTCGACTTCCAAAAATAGCTAATCATTTCAAGACTAGCTATATGAATTACAACTGTTGGGTACATGTACAGTACTAGCTGAAATAAGTTGTAGTATAAACTCAAGAATATTTTCCTCACATTTGTTCTTCATTTGTGCTATGGTGCTATGAAAGTTGTTCCTAGAAAGTACCTAGAGTACCAGTAAACTGAAAACACTTTAACTCTTAACCTTCTGAGTATTTTCTGGGAGCGCGGTGGCTCAGTAGGTAGAGGTGCAGCCTGCAAGCCGAGAGGTCCTCGGTTCGAATCCCACCTGCGGCAACCGCGTTGTGTCCTTGGGCAAGACACTTCACCCCCATTCCCCATGTGGGGGCACGATGACGCCATGTACTAAGGCGTACTGCACGTCGATGGTACGCATGTCTTCAACCAATCTAACCCTGCCTGTGCTGCAGTGCGGAGTTACGATGTTGGGGAGCTGGCAGCTGCTCGTCGTTGCTCGGTGGTTCTCTCCGGGTACTCCGGCTTCCTCCACCCGTAAAACTAGTCACGGTCATGATTAGCCATTGTGCATAAATATGTGACCTTAAACATCAATAAATAAATAAATAAATAAATAAATAAATAAATAAATAAATAAATAAATAAATAAATAAATATATCTGAGTATTTTCTAGATATTTTTCATCAAATATGTAAAGCAGCCATGACTAAATTTGATGAAAAATTAATATGAAAGTGTCAATGACACTGTAGCTTAACTTGTATGTTGCGTTTGATGAAAAGGATAAGGTTCAATGTTTATGAAAGGATTATGAAATAAGACAAAAATTGTGATAATTGGAAATATGTTCAATTTCTGTTCCCTGTATGTTATCTTTTCAATAAAAATAATATGAGGTGTAGACTGTCCTAAAGATTTGAGGGGTGGGTTAATGTGGCCCTCACAGTTAATGTATGTCATCCTACCAAGTTACAGTGAAATCCGTTCATAAATACGACCTGTGATCTGTGCTAAAGTTTTTCGGGTTTTGGGCTCAGGCAGCCATCATGGTTGAGTGATCGCGACCAAAAGGGGACATTCTCATCTGGGCATTATCTGGAGTAATCCTACCACGTTACAATGAAATCCCTTCATAAATACGACCTGTAGACTGTGCTAAAGGTTTTCAATTAAGCTTCAGGCCCCTGCAGCTGTGACAGTAAAGGAATCGCGACCAAAAGGGGACGCTCTCATCTAGACATTGTATGGAGTCATCCTACCAAGTACAATGAAATCCCTCCATAAATACGACCTGTAGACTGTGCTACAGGTTTTGGGGTTTTGGGCTAAGGCAGCCATCACGGCTGAATGATCGCGACCAAAGTGGACATTCTCATCTAGACATTAACTGGAGTCATCCTACCAAGTTACAATGAAATCCCTCCATAAATACGACCTGTAGACTGTGCTAATGGTTTTTGGGCTTCAAGCCCCTGTAGACAACACAGTTGACCAATCGCGACCAAAAGAGGACGTTCTCATCTAGATATTATATGGAGTCAACCTACGAAGTTACAATAAAATCCCACCATAAATACGACCTGTAGACTATGCTAAAGGTTTTCGGGTTTTCGGCTTGGGCAGTCGTCACGGCCGACAGATTGCGACCAAATGGGTAAGTTCTCATCTAGACATCATATGGAGTCATCCTACCAGGTTACAATGAAATCCCTCCATATTAAATATGACCTGTAGACTGTGCTAAAAGTTTTTGGGTTTTGGGCTTTGGGCAGCCGTCATGGTTGACAGATCATAACCAAAAGCGGACGTTCTCATCTAGATATTATACAGAGTCATCCTACCAAGTTACAACAAAATCCCTTCATAAATAAGACCTGTACACTGTGCTAAAGGTTTTCGGCTCAGGCAGCCATCACGGATGACCGATCGCAACCAAAAAGGGATGTTCTCATCTAGACATGACCTCAAATCTGCGTATGAAATGCTGTGACGGTCAGACAATAACTATGGGGTGTAGTGAACAGACTCACAGACTAACAGACTTCCGACTTCGTGATGGCAATAGCTTATCTTGACTTTGTGAAGTTAAGCTAATAAATGTAACACAAGAAATCATTGGTGAAAAAATCCCCTCACTTTACATGGAGCTAATACGATTAAATGTGCCCAGCTTATACTTATTTCAGTGACAAAAGAAACCCTATGCTGGGCAGGAATATCCACCAGCAGCATGCAAAGAGTTAAGTACCTTTGAGGTTTTGTTTCCATTTTTAAGTACTTTTCAAGCTTTGAAAATATTTTTTTACTTCAAGTACCTTCAAGGGCTTTCAAGAACCCATGGCTACTCTGAAAGCAGCCATTTTAGATGGGCAAGCACACTGGTTAGTGGAAGGAAACACGTCTACTCAAACCTACTCCAAGAACAAATGGGATAAGGTCATATAATGCTTTGGAGGTTGTTGAGGAGACAAGAAGTTACAAACACAAAGCAGGACAAACAGATTCATGTACTGAGACAAACAGGTACTCAGAGGGATGTATGAATAGACTCTGCAACACCAAGTTACAGTTGGCATTTTGAGAGCTGCCATTTAATAAATATCCCACTGCCTTTTGTCTGTCAACTCCAAACAACCAGAAATTCTACAATTTTGACCCTCCATGGCCAGGAGGTTTTTCTAGAATTTCCATTACATCACACATTGGAAGACTGGAGTCCAGTCATCAATGCTCCATGTTTTGGCGACTTAGACTGAATGACTGAGTTTACTTTCATCATCACCATTTTATGGCATGACCTTAACATAAGTATAAAGTCATTTAGTTTTAACCCTTTAATACTTTTGTACGTTTTATGACGTACGAAATCAAACAGCGCGTTGATACTTTGTGGTCATTTGTTTTGTTAATATTTTCGATTTTTTAAAGTTTTAACCTCAATTCCTATTTTCTCCCGAAAAATGCTCAGTGCCTCTGGGCACTCTCCCATAAACTGCAACAAGAAAAACCAATTTACTGCAAACACAGCTAAATAATTATATTTCGAGAAATGTGAAAAAATGACCATTCCAAGTTGTCACTAATTCTTAAAAAAACATGACATAATAAAAATGTCTAATGAGGAGGTTCAAATCCAATGAGGGAGGGCCTGAGAATCAAAACATTATTTTTTGGGGGCTTATATAAATTTGTTTTATTACAAATTATTGGAGGGTGCCTATGGGCACTCTCCAATAATTTGTATTAAAACAAGTTTTGAATAACAAATTCATACCACCAAAAATGATTTATCCCTCAATCAGAGAGTCACTGATGTGAAAAATATCTTGTTATTTGTACTTTCCGACGTTTGACGTCGCGTTTTGAAAAGTGTTAAAGAAACTGAATTCCCATTAACCTTTGAACGTCAGGATAATTAAAGTCTCAAAGGGTTAACTGGCAGAGAGTTAAATTATTTATCAAAGGTGATTTGTAACATATTTTTTTCGCAACTATCAAGGGTAGCCTCATTTAAGCAGCAAAAGTTTTCCCATAAATAATTGTTGTGTTACAATTCATTGAAGAGTGCCTGTTGGTACTCTCCAATAAACTAAAACAAAACAGTTTTATATACTGCTGAGCAAACAATGCAATTCATTTAGTGCAAAGCCACTAAGGTAACTTTCAGCATTTTTCAAAAGCCATGATAGTGGCTCCTAGCACTCACACAGTTAACCAATCATTTATGACTCTGCTTCCCACGTTAAAGGAGCTCTACCCCTATCAGTGGTTACCTGGCTTCTATTTTACAAACAAATCATGTTAATCACAGTAAACAAGAAGGCCATTACATAGGGGTCATGTGTTAACATAATAAGACAAGTAAACCGCCAGGCGGTGGATCAATTATTTATTTATTAATTTTTAAGGTCACATATTTATGCACAATGGCTAATCATGACCGTGACAGTTTTATGGGTGGAGGAAGCCGGAGTATCCGGAGAGAACCACCAAGCAACAATGAGCAGCTGCCAGCTCCCCAACATCGTAACTCCGCACTGCAGCACAGGCAGAGTTAGATTGGTTGAAGACATGCGCACCATCGACATGCAGTACACCTTAGTACACGGCGTCATCGTGCCCCCACGCGGGCAATGGAGATGAAGTGTCTTGCCCAAGGACACAACGCGGTTGCCGCATGTGGGATTCGAACCAAGGACCTCTCAGCTTGCAGCCTGCACCGCTATCTACTGAGCCACCGCACTCCGCGGTGAATCAATATACTGCCGCCTATGAAGAAATTGCGCTTGTGAAGAAATTTTTAGCTGAATGTCAATAATTCCTTCAAAAATAATTTGTACATTCCTGGATTACGACCTATTAAAGTTGAATATATTGTTTTCAAGTTATTGCATGGAGAATCAAAAGTCACCAAAACTCCCAGATGGTTGCCATGGCGGCCATATAGGACATGCCAGAATGCTGGTTATCAAAAGGAACCCTCCAGCAATGACTTATCAACCATAAAAAACAGTATCTGTTGGAGTCATGTCTTATCAACTATAAAAAACAGTACCTGTTGGATGTATTGTTTTCAAGTTATAGCATGGACAAACAAGAGGCCCCAGGGGCCTGAGGGCGCTCACCTGACATGGTAGCCTAAATATCAACCCAGAGAATTGATTTCAACAAGTTGCATCTGCTCCTCCGAAGAAAAGCTTATACCAAATATCCAAAGATTCTGACCAGTGGATCTAAAAAAAAAGGATTTTTAAAGAATATTCCTCATATTGAACTAAGTTATAATCTGGGCTCCCACATATGGACCTAGCAACATGGCTTGAACAAACTTGAATCTCACCCCCCCTAAAGATACTGCATACCAAATATCAAAACATTCCCACAGTGAGCCCAATATGAACCCAGGGACTTGGCTTGAACAAACTTGAATCCCACCCCCCTAAGCATGGCGCATACCCAATATCAAAAGATTCTGCCTGCTGGATCTTGAAAAGAAGATTTTCAAAGAAATTTGCCTGAAATGCACTAAGTTTAAATTTGAGCTCCTAATCTGAGCCCAAATATAAACCCAGGGGGCCAATTTCAACAAACTTCAATCAGATCCACCCCACAATGTTGCATACCAAATATCAAAAGATTCTGCCTGCTGTATCTGGAGAAGATTATTTAAAAAATTTACCTGGAATGCACTAAGTTCGAATTCGGGCTTCTATAGTGAGTCCAAATATGAATACAGGGGGCTGATTTGAACAAACTTGAATCAGATCCACCCCATAATGTTGCATACCAAATATCAAAAGATTCTGCCTGCTGGACCTGGAGAAGATTTTTGAAGAAATTAGCCTGAAATGCACTAAGTTCGAAATCGGGCTCCTATACTGAGCCCAAATATGAAGCCAGGGGGTCGATTTGAACAAACTTGAATCAGATCTACCCTACAATGTTGCATACCAAATATCAAAAGATTCTGCCTACTGGATCCGGAGAAGAATTTTTAATGTTTTTCCCATTGCCTGGTGTTAAAAAGTGCTGACTCAGCACTTTTTCAAAAGTCCTGAAAAAAGTACCTTGTGATCAAACTGATAGGGATTTTTTTTAACCATTCTATTCTACTGGATAAAAGTAAGCTTTATACAAAATAAGAATTTTCTGTGCCGTGTAGTTTTGGAGATATGGCAGTTTTAAGGTTTTTCCTATTTTTAGCTCCTGAGGTTCCCACGGGGCAATGAGAAATTTTTTTTTTGCAGCAATCAACTACTTATGACCCATTATCATCTCATATCAAATTTGGTTCAAATCGACCTCACGGTTCTGAAAATAGAAATTTTAGGCGTGGCCAAAATTTTTGCCCCTCCCATAACGAAGGCAAATAATGCCCGACAAACTTCTCTTGAACAAATCTGAGTCTACACCTCAAAAGGAAGCTGCACACCTAATATCAAGTCTCTGCTACTGCTGGTTCATGAGAAGAAGATTTTTTAAGATTTAGGCACACTTTTTGGGCATGGCCTTACCAAGGGGCGAGGCAACTTGATTTGAACGAAATCAAATTGCGATGTCATAACAAACTATTATCTCACATATCAATTAAATTGGTTCAGCGGTTTGGGAGGAGAAGACGCAAACACCATGTTCACGGACGACGATGGACGGTGAGTGATCACTTTTGCTCTCCTGACTGAAAGTCAGGTGAGCTAAAAAGGTTAACAGACGGATGGATGAACAGATAGACAGATGGACGGACGGAGATTGATGCTGGTTATCGAAAGGAACCATCCTCTACTCATGACTAATCAACCATAAAAAAATGGTATCTGTTGGATTATCACAGGGACAATCAAAAGTCCCTGAAAATCCAAGATGGCTGCCATGGCGGCCATATTGGATATGTCATGGACAAACAAAAATTAACGGATAGATGGAAGGATGGACAGAAAGACAGACGGACGGATGGACATTGCCATACCATAATATGGCCTGCTCATATGAGTGGGCGTATAAAGATGCTGTGACTGACTGGATTGGCATCTGTATTTTTTGGTGAAAGAGGATAAGAAAATTTTTCAACAAAACCAATCTTTAAAAAAATACTAAGCAAATTTCATTGTTTGATAAAAAGTACAGGTGTAATATTAGACTCAGTTGTTATACTGGTTTAAAATGCATGTATCCAACATTTAATTGATCACGAACACTGGTTTATTAAGTGATCAATATTTCATTGTTTTTCCCACCCGAAGTTTTCATTTCAAAGACAAGAATTCAAAGAAGTTGTATGACATGTAGAAGAATTGATTTTGAGAAAATTCTTGCTTCAGTACAGTATAAACTAAACAGCCAGCCTACCATAAAACTCAATGAGAAGTATGACAATAGCAATGTTATCACCAAGACTACAAAATATTTGCTTTACAGTATGCACTGGAATGTTGAAAGGGAGTCATCATTGCATATCTTGATACTTTTGTCTGCGAAAAAACTATATTGGTTCCTGCTGAAACAATAGCATAATTTGGTACATTGCCAACAAATTTGTGGCTTCCATCCATAATCCTACACGCCAGTCCAGAAGGTACTCCAGGACCCAAAAAGCAATTTTACATTGTATTAAAGTGCAGCCCTGTTAAATGAATAGCCATTTTGTCAGTTAAAAACATTCAAATGACAAGAGTATTCACTTAACAGGAATTTGGTCATTTTCCTGCATTAAAATGGTAAACTTGGCATTTATTCTACTGTATCTTGTTTGACAGAGCTCATAGAGATTAAATGCTTGCATTTTTCCAAACAAACTGACCCCATCCACGAATGGAATCTACAAATTATAGCAGATGAAAAAAATTTAATATTATTTTCAGAAAATTTCAACAAAACCATATCATGTGATCCCTCATTAGAACAAGCTCATTGAGCTTGTTCCAATGATATGGTTTTGTTGAAATTTTTCAGAAAATTTGAAATAATATTTAAAATAATAAATTTTGATATCATGACCATTGAGTCCAGTGTTATACTGAATGTACTGAGGTCAAATAGACGCATAAATATGCGGAATTGCGTGGTTATGTGAGTAATTCTTCAAGAAATTACAAGATTTTCTATTACCTATGTGCAATTAACAGGTCAAATTTGTACTGGAGATATAGTAAATGATTTGGTGTTTGAATGGAACATACAATTAACAGGTGATTTAATTAGGATATATCCAACTAGAGATGGTCAGTCGCCCGGTATACCCCCACCATGGCACAGTGTGGGTGACTGAAAAGGGGCATAAGTATAATTCGGGCACATTTAATCAAACTTTCTCCCTGAAAATTGTACGGATTTTTCCACCAATGATTTCTTGAGTTAAATTTAGATGAATTTTTCACGAAATCTAGTCATGGCTGCTTCACAGCAGCCATGACTACATTTGAAGAAAAATATCTTGAAAATACTCAGTGGGTTAAGAGTTATGTTTGAAGTCTTGGAATGCTACAGCTTATAATACAAGGTGTATTATTCATATTTCCATGCACGCATTGTATTATTTGGCCTATTTCCCCACGCACTAATTTAAACCATTTGCAGAAAACACATAACAGAATTTGTTATTTTAACCTCCAATTCTTAAAAAAAAGTTTCAACAAAATCATATCATGTGATTGCTTACTGGACCGAGCCCAACAAGCTCATTCCAATGATTGAACATGATATGGTTTTGCTGTACTTATTTCTACACCACAATTTGTATATTAAGTGGCAGATGCAGTCGATTCATTAGGTAAGAATAATCGCTCCTTGGTGGAAGTGAGCTGTGCAGTTGTCTACTTGCAAAAACTCAAAACTGCAGGTGCAATAGGACACAAGAGTGACAGCTCATCTCAAAATCGAAAGACGGAACAGTTAAGTGGGACCTGAGAAAAATAGGGAAGGCAGAGTGGCTCGCAACAGAAATGAAAGTGTCAATGACACTGCAGCTCAACTTGTCAAAGAAGGGACTGAACTAAAAATAGTAAGTTCCAGTAATGCCAAGTCATTCACTCAAGTTTCTACAGAAAAGACATCACACCAAAGATACATATGAAATCTGAAAAAGATCGGCTGAGTGATGCAGCCCTATGGTGTACTAATAGTTGACAGTTTATATGCAAAATCCAAGATGCAACTGGCAGTCTTATTTTTTAACAAAATTCAGAAAAATTTGATAGCTCCCATCCATCTAAACATCACACCAATGACAGAGGACGGAGTGAAAGATGTGGCCTGTAGGGTGTGCAAATGGAATTGTTGACAATTTATATGCCAAATCCAAGATGGCCACTAGCGGTAATTGTTTTAAACAAAATTCAGAAAAAATTTGATAGCTCCCATCTAGACATCACACCAAAGCGACATATCAAATTCGAAAAAGATTAGGAGTGAGATACGGCCTGTAAGGTGTGCTAATGGAATTGTTAACAATTTATATACCAAATTCGAGATGGCCACTGGAGGTCAGGTTCTTCAACGAAATTTGGAAAAATTCAATAGCTCCCATCTAGACGTTGCCCAAAATCTATGTATGAAATCTGGAACTGCTCAGGTGAAACTGCGGCGTTTAGTGTGTGCTAAAGGAATTATGGATGGACAAGAGGAATGTACAGACGATAGATCGCAACCTATCCCAATAACTCATACTTCACGTCAAGTTGAGCTAAAAACTATGTGCTAAACTCTGAAAAGATCAAAAGCAGGATTAGCACACTTTCACACAGGCAGAAATGACAGTAGAGATACCAAACACACTATTAACTGGAAATAGAATGTTTTCATTTTTGGAATTCTCATGTGTTAAAGGAATTGTGGATGGACAGAGGAACATACAGACAAGGATCACAACCTACCCCAATAATTCATACTTGACGCTATGTGCTAAAGACTCTGAAAAGCTAAGCAGTAGGAATAGCACACTTTCACACAAGCAGAAATGGCAGTAGAGATACGAAACAAACTATTAATTGGAAACAGAATTCACATTAAAAAAAATTCCCCAAATCAGTATAATTATTTCCTGCACACACTATGTAACATGTAACCAAATAACCCTGTGAATTTTTACTGCCTTCCTTCATCAGTGTATATTTTCATTCAAGTAGTGTGTGATATCACAGCCTATCAACTAATCTTACACAATGGTTAGCCAGTGTATGTTAGCTTACCAACTAACTCTGTGCAATGCAGTTACCAATTTTTCATAACCAGAAAGTGTGACTAATCCTGTGTACCGCACAAGGTTAATCACACTTTCTGGTAAAAAAAAAATCTATTATTAACTAAATATCTATTTCTGTGCACTGTACAACCTAGAGCTGCACAATATTCAAAACTGAATACCGGTATTGGTATTCAAAAAAATACTGTGGTATACCGGTATATCAAAAACTGCTCAGATATATGAACAAAAGTACCACAATCAAGGCATCACAGTCGTAACGAATTAGCCTGCCTTGATGATGCGGTTCGAAAAACCTTTACCCAATGCAGACAATATCAAAATTTATTATTTTCAAAATTAGTTTATCAGATTTTCCCCCAAGATTACAACAAAACCATATCATGTGACCCCCTCATTGGAACGAGCTCAACGAGCTCGTTCCAATGAGGGGGTCACATGATATAGCTTTGTTGAAATTTTTTAAATTTATCAACTGCTGAATTTGTATATTACGAGGGCACAAGCAGACGATTCCTTATTTATTTACTTATTTATTGGTGTTTAAGGTCACATACTTATGCACAATGGCTAATCGTGACCGTGACAGTATTACGGGTGGAGGAAGCCGGAGTACCCAGAGAGAACCACCGAGCAACGACGAGCAGCTGTCAGCTCTCCAACATCGTAACTCTGAACTCTGCACCGCAGCACAGGCAGGGTTAGATTGGTTGAAGACATGCGCACCATCGATGTGTAGTACGCCTCAGTACACAGCGTCATCGTGCCCCCCATGTAGGCAATCGGGGTGAAGTGTCTTGCCCAAGGACACAACGCAGTTGCCGCAGGTGGGACAGACAATGCCTTGGATAAAGGGATAATATTATTCATTCGGGGCTGCAGTTAAAAAACTCAAGACACCTTGAAAATTGAATTGTGGGTAAATAAATAATGACCATAAACCAGTATTTTTGTAATGACACCGGTATTCAATTGATATTGGCTTGAATAGTGGTATATATCGGTTTATCGATATACCGTGCAGCTCTAGTACAGCCTTAGTGTAAATCTCATCTATAGCAACTCTTTACCCAAAGTAATGACCAAAACCAGCCAGTACTATTCTCAAAGATCATACAAACTCAGCTTATGACCGCTCACTGAAATGAATTGTGGAAAGGTTTTTTTTTTTTAGTGAATTCCAAAAATGAAAACATTCTATTTTCAATTAATAGCCTATTAATAGTACAGTGGAACCCTGTTAATTGAATAGCCACTTTGCCAGTGAAAATTATTCAATTAACAGGAGTATTCAATTAACAGGGATTGTGTCACTTTTCTGTATTACAGAGATAAACTTGGCATTTATTATATTATATCTTGTTTGACAGAGCTCCATGAGCTCTGTCAAGCAAAATATGATAGATTAAATGCCTGTATTGGATGTACTGAGGCCAAACAGGTCTATAATCAAAGGAAAAATGGGGAGAGTCAGGGTAATTTCTCGACAGGTTACAAGATTTTTTATTCAATTAACAGGAGTTTACTCTATAACCTATATCCATTTAACAGGTCAAATTTGTACAGGAGGTATGGTAAATGGTTTTGTGTTGGGAAATTATATTCAATTAACAGGGATATACAATTAAGAGATAATAATTAAGTGGGCTCCATTGTACAATAATGAGAGTACAGAACTGCTTCCAGAGGCAAGAATTGAGAACCATAGAATCAATTCAATGCTAAAAGTAAATGATCCCTGAAAGGCAAGTGAATGCTACAGTACAGTCGTCATGGATTGGTTGTAATCCACGAGTGGTGACGTGTGCAGTGATGTCCACGCATGCATATACCAGGTTATGATGAAAGTGTCAGTGACACTGTAGCTTAACTTGTGTGTTGTGTTTTATGAAAAGGATAATGTTCAATGTTTATGAAAGGATTATGAAATAATACAAGAATTGTGATAATTGGGAATATGGTCATTTCTGTTCCCTGTATGCTATGTTTTTGATAAAAATAATATGAGGTGTACACCTCACTAAAGAGCTGAGGGGTGGGTTAATATTACCTCACAGTTAATGTATGTGGCCCTCACAGTTAACATATATCAACAAAAGTTACCAAGTTACAGTGAAATAATCCCAAAATGAGTCATCCTATAAAGTTACATTGAAATTCCTTCATAAATATGGCCTGTAGACTGTGCTAAAGGTTTTCGGGCCCCTGTAGCCGTCAGTTTCCCAATTGCGTCCAAAGGGGATGTTCTCATCTAGACATTATATGAATTCAACCTACCAAGTTACAATGAAATCCCTTCATAAATATGACCAGTAGACTGTGCTAAAGGTTTTTGGGCTTTGGGCTCTGGCAGCCAACATGGTTGAATGATTGCAACCAAAAGGGGACATTCTCATCTGGGCATCATCTAGGGTGATCCTGCTAAGTAACAATGAAATCCCTTCATAAATATGACCTGTAGACTGTGCTCAAGGGTTTTGGGCTTCGGCCACCTGTAGCCATCACAGTTGACTAATCACGACCAAAAGGGGATGTCATCATCTAGACATTATATGGAGTCAACCTAACACGTTACAATTAAATCCTTCTACAAATATGACCTTTTGCCTATGCCAAAGGTTTATGGGCACCCATCAAGGCTGAACGATCACGACCAAAATGGGACTAGACATTATTTGGAGTCATCCTACCAAGTTACAATGAAATCCCTTCATAAATATGACCTGTAGACTGTGCTAAAGGTTTTTGGGCTTCGGGCACCTTTTGCCGTCACAGTTGCACAATCATGTCCAAAAGGGGACGTTCTCATCTAGACATTACATGAAGTCAACCTACTAAGTTACAATAAAATCCCTTCATAAATATGACCTGTAGACTGTGCTAAAGATTTTTGGGCTTCGGGCTCGGGCAGCCATCATGGTTGAATGATCGCAAGCAAAGTGGACAATCTCATCTGGGCATCATCTGGAGTGGTCCTACGAAGTTACAATGAAATCCCTTCATAAATATGACCTGTAGACTGTGCTCAAGGCTTTCGGGCTTTGGGCACTTGTAGCCATCACAGCTGACCAATCACAACCAAAAGGGAATGTCATCATCTAGGCATTACATGGAGTCAATCTAACAGCTTACAATGAAATCCTTCCATAAATATGACCTTTTGCCTATGCTAAAGGTTTTTGGGCTCGGGCACCTATCAAGGCTGAATGATCGCGATCAATATGGGACGTTCTCATCTAGACATTATTTGGAGTCATCCTACCAAGTTACAATGAAATCCCTTCATAAATATGACCTCTAGACTGTGCTAAAGGTTTTCGGGCTTCGGGCCCCTGTAGCCATCACAGTTGCCCAATCACGTCCAAAAGGGGACTTTCTCATCTAGACATTATATGAGGTCAACCCACCAAGTTACAATGAAATTCCTCAATAAATATGACCTGTAGACTTTGCTAAAGGTTTTCGGGTTTTGGGCTCGGGCAGTTGTCACGGTTGCCCAAGTGGGGAAATTCTCATCTAGACATCATAAGGAGTCATCCTACCAAGTTACAATGAAATCCCCCCACATTAAACATGACCTGCAGACTGTGCTAAAAGTTTTTGGCTTTCAGGCTTGGGCAGCCATCCACGGTTGATAGATCATGCTCAAAAGGGGACGTTCTCATCTAGGCATTATACAGAGGCATCCTACCAAGTTACAATGAAATCCTTTCATAAATACGACCTATAAACTGTGCTAATGGTTTTCGGGTTTTGGGCTCGGGCAACCATACCGGTTACCCGATCACGACCAAAAGGAGACGTTCTCATCTAGACATGATCCCAAACCTGCATATGAAATTTCGTGATGATCAGACAAGAACTGCGGGGTGTAGCTCGTGCTAAAGAAAAATGTGAACAGACTCACAGACTAACAGACTTCCGCACACGTGATGGCAATAGCTTATCTTGACTATGTCAAGTTAAGCTAAAAATCAGCATCAGCAAAATTTTAATTGATGAAGCACCAGGTTGTACTCGGTGCTTCATTAATTAAATTTTTGATGATTACTCCTATTATTGGGGTTTGGAGTCAAATATTATTGCATCCATGGAAATACTGTCCACCCATGGAAAGTGACCAGTCCAACTGTGGATGTACTATACTGACAAGAACACAGGAAAGTAGAAAGATAGAGATAGAGGGTAACAACACAATGTCCTAAACCTTGGTGGCCAGGCCATCATGAAACTCAGAGTTAACTAGTGGCAAGGAGGAATAATGGTCTGCACAGAGGACTACGGGCATAGGAAATAAAGGCATAGGAAATAAAGATCCTCAGTCTGCTTTTACAAAAGACACAGGTGGAAACTGCAGAAAGTAGAACCATTTTTAGCTGCGACTAGCAGCTCTATAAGTGGCAATGTCTGTCTGTCTGTCTGTCTGTCTGTCTGTCTGTCTGTCTGTCTGTCTGTCTGTCTGTCTGTCTGTCTGTCTGTCTGTCTGTCTGTCTGTCTGTCGGTCTGTGACCAACGAGTTTCAAAACTCAATAACTTTTGAAATACTTGATGGAATGACATTTGGCATGCAAGTGTATCTTATTGATGTCTAGCCACTGTTCAATGCATGTGTTGTTCCAAATATTTTTCTTGGAGTTATGGCCCTTGATGAACTTAGAATTTTGTGAGATTACACCACCCGTCGCAGCTACGGCATCGATGTCGCGATTTTTCCAATAAGCTGCCTCCATAACATATGATAGAGCAATAGAATTAGAGCGCACCTATGAGGCAGATAAGGCATGAATCTTGTGGGCTGAAATGTTACTAGCAATGTGATCCTTCCTTGCCAACCGAGAGTAAGATTCTGTGACAGTGAGACAAATCCAATCAGAAATGGATTGTAGAGAGATGCTTTTTCTGCATGAATCAAGGGGAAAAAAAGTTTGGGTTGATTTGGTGTAACTCCTTGCATGCTGCTGGCGCCAATTCCTGCCGAGGACAGGATAACTCTTAGCATTCAAATAAGTAAAATTTGAGCATATATAACCAAATTTTCCTCCTTAAATTCTATAGAGTTCATGACCAATGATTTCTTAAGTCAAATTTTCATGAATGTTTAATCAAGTCTTGCCATGGCTGCTATGAAGCAGCCAAGACTAGAGATGATGAAAAATATTTTAACATTACTCATGAGGTTAAGAGTTACACGTTAGAAAGACCGAAAAGCAGTGACTGGACAGAGAGTTTTCATTTCCCGTCTACAAAAGGAAGAGCCCAAATACAGATAGGATAAGGGGGTGCTTCTGACAGTTAATTCTAACCAAGGAACGAAATGAGCAATTAACGGTGAAAATAACCATTAGCCAATTCTTGAAAAGGAGGGTCCAATGGAGTGAAGCTATTTCCTGGTGGATGCAAAAGGCAACAGGAAGGCTGTCTCATTCATGAGAAAGTGAATATCAACTGCTGCTAAAGATTCAAATGCCCCTTCTTCCCTTCACGGCCACCAAAGCAATGCAACACCCAAGCCAGATTTCATTTGGGTGTAAAATGAAACCCTCAAGGCCTTTTCATGGAAAAGTGCTGAATGAGTTTAGAAAAGGACAAAAACTTGCCCTACAATGTGGACCAAAACTATGATAGGTTGGAGCCTTCGAGAATCAAAAGCCAAGACCAGAACTCTGTGATCTGAGTAAGATGGAATGATGTTATCAACAATATGCTCAGAACACCGTAAAAAAAAATCCTTCAATTTAGCAACATAGGCTATTCCAGTGGAGTGCATTCTTGATGAAAATATGCATTCCACTGTTCATCTCAAAATACCCCATGAAGGAGGCTGGCCATAATAAAAGATAAACATGAGTTCACAGTGGTGCAAAAGTGAGATGGTATTTCACAGGAACTTGATAAAGCAGTGATGAGGCAAACAGACTGGTGTGACTGTCAGGAAAGGCTTCAGCTGATTGATCCACACCCTCTGAGGGGATATAACAGCAAAAGAATTATTTATTTATTTATTTATTTATAGGTGTTTAAGGTCACATACTTTTGCACAATGGCTAACCATGACCACAACATGGAGATAAAGTCAAGGTCAGTCAATCACTTACACTCCATGTTGCCTATTTTAGAGAACTTTCACCCCAAGCATTAGTGACTGGGGCTTATTTTGCCAGTGAAAAAGAGCTTGTTTACCATAGTAAACAAGCACTGCTTCACTTCACGGGGTTCTCACGGGGGAGCAACAGAATGATTTGCAACTGTGCAAGATCTGTTTTTTGTAAATACTTGCAGGAGAAAGAGTTGGAGGAGAGGCTAAGCTGACTAGGTCATTCCAATCAAGTAAGAAATTATACACCATGTCAGCGATGGGATGTGGGTGAGAGGTAAGGAGAAATGATAGTTTCCACCAGGTGGCTCCACTGGGTCACAAAGAGAGTTTTGTGAGGACTCCATTAAAGATCACAGAGTGACGAAAACACCTATATCTTTCACATATAACAACTCCTTGAACAAATAAAAGAAGCCCAAAATTTTCAAAGTTTAATCAAACACGCTTACAAAGAATCAATGTCGTCTGTGAATGATAAGTGAAAATTTCTAAAGAAATTTCAGACTTTAGTCGAAGTGTTGATTTACAAACGAGAATGATGAGCTTCATTTTAATTAGCAAGTATTACTTGTAATTATAGAAGTATGCTGAGTGACGTAATATGCAGGATATATTAAGAAAATGTACTATAAGAATGAGCAAAAAGGCAGTGAGTAGCATTAGTGACCTTTGAAGTTTCTCAAATTATGTTGCTTATGTATGAATTCTCAGAAAGTTAAGTTTGATTAGTTTGAAGACTCGGAATGCTACAGCTTATATAACTCATGGTGTATCTTTCAAATGTTTGTGCATGCATTGTATTATTTGACCTATTTCCCATAAATAGATTTAACCCTTTACACAGGATATCAAATTATTTTAATGTTTTACCCCCCAATTCTTAAAAAAAAATCAACAAAACCATATCAAGTAATTCCTCACTGGATCGATCTTGACTGTGATGCAGTAGTGGATGCAGCCGATTCGTTAGTTAAGGGTTAACCCTTTACCTAACATGGCAGCCAAAAACAACCAGAAAATTTACCGGAATAAGCCAACCACAGCCTGAAATATCTCGAAAGTTTCTCAAAAAATCAGCTGGTTCCACTGATATCCATATTGGAATGGTTTTATTGAAAAATTGTGAAATTTGTTTTCGAAAAATGTAAAATTTAATTTGTTTTTTAAAAATACTGTTAGGTGAAGGGTTATGCACTCGCTAGGTGGAACCAATGCGTGCTGTTGCCTACTTGCAAAAAGTAAAAAATACAGGTGGGATGGCATGCAAGAGCAACAACTCGCATCAAAATCGAAAGACTGTAGTTGCGATCACTACAGTATGACTCTGCATTGGAACAAGCTCAAGGGGGGGGCTATATTTTCGAAGCAAACATTGGACAAATAATAAAATTAGAATGCCAATTTTTATGAATAGTGCTGGCCATTAATTATGTGACGATGGGTAAATGGTCAAGGTTTTTATTATGTCAAATATAATAGCTTCCTCATACATGTACTTGATCAATAGAATAAGGGAATGAAACTTGTTCAGCCCAGAGTTTCAGCAGAGAGTTAGGTTTCCTTTTCCTGTTATTATCAGCTGTTATGGAGCCATATTCACTGTGGACACGGTAAAAATAAGTTGTTGACAATTACAGTATTTTATCATGATATTATTATGATTGTGCTTCCAAACATTGATTCAGAAAACAATTATAAATCTATAAATGCGTATGGGTGGCAATCTAATTGTCACAGTCTGTACCAAGGGCATTCATCCTGTGGTGAACTTGACTATTTGCGTGTTAACAAAAATTATTAACTCATCAGCTTAAAAAATAAGCTTGTTATGAATCTTTAACTGGTTGAGTGCTGGAAGCCACTATCATGGATGGCTCTCTTGAAAAGTGCTGAAAGCCACATTAGTGGCTTAACACTGGACAAATTAGCTTGTTGTTTGCTTGGTAGTAGCAAAAAAATGTTTATATAAAATTATGTCATAATTTATTGGAGAGTGCCAGTAGGCACTCTCCAATAAATTCTAACAAAATTATAAAAAGAAATCCGCGTAAACTAAGTCTCCCATGGTGTTGGCATGGTATCTTTGAAAAAAAAATCCTCATGTTACAAATCACCTTTGAAAAATATTTCAGCACTCAGTCAGTTAAAATTGTAGCACTGCTCTTGTCCTTTGATAGACCAGTTCAGCATTAACTGAATAGTTCAAATTCTTTTGTCTTATATCATTGTTATACTCATGTCAAGACAATTTGCATGTTCATGTAATTTTCTGCTGCAATAAGCAACTCAGGATGTGACTGCATTGGTCGGTTGGTCTGTATGCATGCTCATGAAATTTTTAACTGTGACAAGCAGCTCCCTATGTGGCATTGTCTGTTGGTAGGTTTTTGTCTCTCTGTCGGTTGGTCACTAGCAAGCTTTTAAACTTATTAACTTTCAAAATACTTGGAGGAAGGACATCATATTCGGTATGCAAGTGTACTTGTATCTTATTGATATACAGTCCCTTGTTCAACGTAAGTGCTGTTCTTAATATTTTTGTCTGAGTTATTGCCCTTCATGGACTTCTACATAAATCTCATCATATCAGAGAGATGTTTTTATTACACATCCATTGAACTTTAAATCCTTGTGTTTCTAACAGAATTGCTGCTCTGGCATGTTTCTGTATTCAACTGGTGATGTACAAGCCGGAACCTTTTTGACAGCACTGTTTATACTAGTTCCTTTCCTGTCGAGTCATTAGTTATGCTTCAAAACGTTTCCAAATTTTGTTATACAATTATCGATCATCTGTCGCTTAGTGTGAAAATGAAAACGTCCAAAACAAAATAATGTCGATTTGCAAAAAAATTTGTTAACCAAAAAGGAGATGATATTAAAAAGCAATTATTTCCAACCACAACATTAACCCAGTCCTGTGGCCATCTCGTCTGCGTATCCCCATACATATAAATTGGTCAACTTTATTTTGGTAAATCTTTGGACATCCTGACATGGTTCGAACTTCTTTTAAAAAAGTTTCTGCCAGCTGTTTTGCAAATCTGCCCAAATTTGTACTTCTATTTTTACAATCAGTAATAGCCACAAAATGGTTAAACGTGAATGGACACCAGCCGAAGAGAAACAGCGACATGAATTTCAACAAACACACCCAATAGAAAAGATAACGAATGTAATTTAGACTGGTTCCCAAAAGGTTGTTTTGATTTTTTATCTATCCATTTGATCAGTACAGCTTCAAACAAAACAAACAGACTCTTCACCTTTGGGTTTAATTATAGGAATTAAAATTTGCTTATTTGAATGAATTTTATTGCATGGGATGTGTAATAAACACACGTGATGCATGTTTGAATTGGTGGGTGTTTTACATAACCCACTAGAATGGCATAGTCATATTTTGCTCGAGCCTATGGCTCTTGTGAAATATGACTATGCCATTCCAACTTATGTAAAACACCACCAATTCAAACATGCATCGCATTGTCTATTTATAGCACATGAAATAATTCAGTTTTCTCCAAGGATAGCCACTTTGCTTGTATACGATTTATTGATGAGTTTTTCATTAACTGATGAACATTTTTCTGATCATGCAAATGTTTTTGCTTTTTCTCAGCACAACAGTAAAGAACAAGAGACCCCAGGGGGCCTGAGGGCACTCACCTGACATGGTAGTCTAAATATCAAACCAGGGACTTGATTTGAATAAGCTGCATATGCCCCTCCTAAGAAAAGCATATACCAACTAGATGAGGCAGTTGTGCCCACACAATACACAGGATTTTTCCTTCTATTTTCAGTTCCTGCACTTTTACATCTCAAAATTGAGATAAACGCATAAAAAACAGATTTTTTTTTTATTTTTGTTTGGAAATTTTCGTAGTCCCAAACAAAATATTTTGAGCCTAAATTTTTTTTTTCTTCTTAAAACTGACCAAAACGCATAAAAAAACAAAAAACTAATTTCCGGATTTTGGTCCAAAATTTTCCAAGTCCCACCCAGGCCGGCCCAGGCCCCAAATTTTCAGTATAAAAAAAATTTTTTTGGGGGGTCTTAAAACTGACCGAAACGCATAAAAAACCAAAAAAAAAATTCCGGATTTTGGTCCAAAATTTTCGAAATCCCACCCGGACGCCAAATTATCAGCGTAAAAAAAAACATTTTTTTTTGTCTTAAAATTGGCCGAAAAGCATAAAGAAACAAAAAACAAAAAATTTCCAGATTTTGGTTCAAAATTTCAAAGTCCAGAACGGGACCCCAAATTTTCAGCATAAATATAAACCCAGGTACTTGGCTTGAACAAACTTGAATCTCACCTCCCTAAGGATGCTGCATACCAAATATCAAACGATTCTTATTGGAAGATCTGAAGAAAATTTTTAAAAAATATTCCTCATACTGCACTAATTTAAACATTTGGGCTCCCACAGAGAGCCCAAATATGGACCCAGGCAATTGATTTCAATAAACATGTGAAACAATCTTCCAAAGACGTTATATGTGAAATTTTAAAGCTTTTGAAGCAGTGGTTTGGGAGAAAAGTAGTCTTGTATGCTTTTCCCATTACCCACAGTGTCAAAAAATGCTGACTCCGCAATTTTTCAAAGTCCCAGAAAAGTACCCCATGATAAAACCGATAGCAATTTTTTTTTATCATTCCATTCTGTTGGTCGTAAGGAAGCTTCATACCAAATAAGAATTCTCAGTGCCATGTAGTTTTGGAGAAATGGGCGTTTGAATTTTTTTCTATTTTTAGCTCCTGCGGTTCCCATGGGGCGACAGGAAAAAATTTGTTTGCCTAAATTAAGTACTTATGACCCAATAAGCCCTCATATCAAATTTGGTCAAAATCTGCCTCTCGGTCTGGAAAATAGAAATTTTCAGAGGAGCAAATATTCTTGCCCCTCCCGTAACGACGGCAAATAAAGCCCCACAAACTTCTCTTGAACAAATCTGAGTCTACACCTCAAAAGAAAGCTGCACTTCAAATATCAAGTCTCTGCTACTGCTGGTTCATGAGAAGAAGATTTTTTAAGATTTCAGCAACTGTCAGCTCCTCAACATTCTTTGTTCAAGCTCCGCTCAAGCAGGGTTACAGCGGTTGAAGACACGTGCACCACTGACGCACAGTACGTCTTAGTACACGGCGTCATCACGCCCCCATGTAGGCAACCGGGATAAAGTGCCTTGCCCAAGGACACAATGCGGGTCATCTCGGATGGGGATCACACTCAGGACCTCTAGCATAGAAGTCCAACAGTCTACTACTGAGCCAACATGCTCCCATAAACAGGATTTAAAATTTGACTGCAAATACAGAATGAAGAGAGTGGATTACTAATTAACAGCTGTGCCATATATTCTCCACTCGAAAAGTATTTATAATTGTTCATAACACCACAAGAAACTCTTTCAAACTTTCATCACATGGACAACCAGGTGCAACCCGATGGTGCATGTGATGAAAGTTTGCAAATGCTCCTTGTGGTTTGTCCTCAGAAATTGTAAATAATTACTGAGTGAACTAGTGTCACCCGGTAAACCCCCACCATGGCATACTACCTAGTGTGGGGCACCGAAAAGGGGCATTCAATTTTTCTAAGTAAAAAAAAATCCAATATGGCCTCCAGTCGGCCATCTTGAATCCAATCTGGAAAAAAATTATGTCACGCACTGCTCCTCATCATGTTGATCAATTTATATTGAGTTTCATGAAAATGCAGCAAAAACTGTGGAAGTATTTCGCTCCACAAGTATTTTGCAAAATCTAATATGGACACCGGTTGGCCATCCTGAATCCGATCTCAAAAACATTATGTCACGCACTTCCCCTCATCATGTTGATCATTTTTGTGAAGTTTCATGAAAATGCGACTAAAACTGTGGAAGTAGTTCACTCCACAAGTTTACATGTGCAACGGACTGACGATGAAGACAGACCGACCGATGGACAAGTTGACTCCTCTATACCCCTAAACTTCATTTTCTAACCCACAGCAATTTAATAGCATTCCACCCTCCACATACTGTGTTCTCAGTGCTGTTGATTTGAAAATACGAGGAGACCTTAAAACAAACACTTCTTAAAAGCGCAAGAAGTGTGATTGCACTCACTCTTCTAAATTTTTCAAACTAATTAGAATTTACCTTGCTGCAGTGTCTAGAAGAAATTCATCAACATTCTGATTCATGACTTTATACTATGCCAAAGCAAAAAATATGCTGATGAAATTGCATCTCCCTCGACAATTGGAATAGCATCGTCAGAGATGTTTAATTGTGACAGCCTTTACTCAGCTTCAGGGAAAGAAGATATCCAAGAATTGTGAGATTTGTCTCTTTAAGATTTCCAGGGAATGTTTAAATTGCTGTAACCTCAAACCAGCCTAATGCACAGCATGCATTCATTATTTCACTTCAGAAAGCTAACCAATTTGTTCCCATAATAAGGCAGATTTTTGGCACGAAGGAGCACTGGGTTCGATCTGTTGAGCATTCTAATAAAATATAGCATAACTGTACTTGATGGAATTTCATATGGCAGTGGTGTTCAAAAGTGTGAATTGTCATTAAGGAAATGTATTTCCTCTTTATCGAATGGAAACTACAGATGGTCTGTCGCCCGATATACCCCCACTGTGGCATACCACCATACTAGCATGTGTGACTGAAAAGGGGCATTCAATTTTTCTAAGTAAAAAAAAATCCAATATGGCCACCAGTCGGTCATCTTGAAACCGAGTGGGGAAAAAATTATGTCACACACTTCCCCTCATCATGTTGATCATTTTTGTGAAGTTTCATGAAAATGTGGCTAAAACTGCGGAAGTAGTTCGCTCCACAAGTTTACATGTGCAACAGACCGACGATGACAATGACAGACCGATCGACGGACAAGTTGACTCCTATATGCCCCTAAACTTCGTTTTGCAGGGGTATAATAAAGCAAAATCGAACCTTCCCCCAAAATTCCCTTGTCTATTGTAGTTCAATAAGACATTTCTGCACTTTGTGCTAAAAAACTTTGAAAGCAGAAAACAGGTAACTGAAGAAGTGTATTCTGATGACACGATTGTTCCATGACCAGCATAACTTAATCAACCCCCAATGAAAAGGTAGACAAACTATAAACAATAGTCTCATTGAGTATTAAATAAATCACCTGACCAAACGGTGTTATTTGTTTGGTCATAATGTGAGTTGTAAAACTTCATTCAATAGTAATTGTCATTATGTGACGTTTTCTTTCTTGTTGCTGCAACATTTAACCAAAACAAGAATGTGTAAAAAACAGCAAGAACTTCTGTAGATGTACTTCTGCTGTCAGCGTTAATTAAAATAACACAACAGTTTTCCGGTATGCTGTTCACACCTCATTTGTGTGTTTCAATCAGTGTAATAGAATCTCGAATATTTCCTGGTAATTTAATCTATTTTCTTGAAAATTAGAAAAGTGCAAAAAAGAGAGCTTCTTGTTTCCAATTTAGAAGCATGAAGAAGCACAAGTGTGAAAGCGCTCCTCAAATCGAGACAGTACTATAGTCTCAATATTTCCTTTCTGTTTGACTAGTTCAGTTCGTGATTTCTCTACCGACCTTAATAATAGCAGATAATATTTTGCATTGCACAGCACAAACGTTCTTGAGTTTTTCAGACTACTTCATTAATTAACGAGCATTTTTGGCATTAATTGGGACAGGACTTCTAGTTTCAATTGTAGTTACCCTCTTGTGTATCAGAGATAGCATGTCATCTGGTAGAGTGCAAAATTATTTTTCAAAAGTAATTTGTAATATGAGCATTTTCTTTCAAAGATACCATGCCACCTTTATGGGGTGCCTTAGTTTAGCAAGATTTTGTTCATAAATTATGGTTTTGTTACAATTTATTGGAGAGTGCCTGCTGGCACTCTCCAATAAATTATAACAAAACAATTTTATACAAACATTTTTCTTGTTGGTGCCTTGCAAACAAGCTAATTTGTGCATTGGAAAGACACTAAAGTGGCTTTCAACACTTTACAAGTGAACCATGATAGTGGCTTCTAGAACTTAACCAGTTAACGACTATAAACCTGTTGTTTGCACAAAAGCTTATTTCACAAATTTTGCAGAAAACGCGACTGCCTCTGACTACATTTTTGTTCATTACAGTACATTTTCTTCATATATCCTGATTGACTTACGATTGCACCATGGAAGTTGCATTTCGTGTATTATAACAAACTCAAATAAATTTGATTACTGTTTGAGAAAAGCTTATTCCAAAAATCGGGTCATATTTTTGGAATCCCTACTTACCGTACACCAGTGAAGTGAATGGTGTGCAGATGTTCGCTGATGCTTTTCTTGAAAACATTTTCCTGTTGCCGAGACTTAACAATAGCACTCTGCACTTCAAATGGTAGCAAGCAGAACACAGTGTGCCTCTCATTTTCAAAATCGAAAGATGGACACACTTACATCAGTGGGTCAAGATTTTTGGAAGTAAATGACGATGAAATCAAGAAATCAAAAAAAGACAAATGAAAAAAGTATCCCAAATTCAATGTTCAAGCATTACTTTTTTGATTGATAAAGCATTGCAGATGAATCCTTGATGCAATCACAGACATGTTGACCTCAAAAAATAAATTTCAGGGAAACAGTGATTTTCAGGGATATCAAACAGATTTTAGGGAAATTTATGTTATGCGAAAACAATACACAAAAGAAACTAACCAATTTCAGCTCCTGGACCACAACAGGTACCAGGTTGCACTAAGTCTTTCATGCCCCAAAATTTAATGATGTTTTTATGTCCTGTCCAAAAGTCTTGAATAATTGTTGGCTTGAATATTTCCATCTCTCATTTTTAAAAGATCAACCAACCCCTCCCTTATCTGCACTAAATAAATAAATATATATTGTTTAATTCCCTTTCGTATATTTTATTCATCAGAAAACAGAAAACAATTTAAATGAAGGTGGATTCAATTCAAACATTTTCAAGTACTTGAAAATAATTCTTTAATTCAAGGACCTTCAAGGACTTTCAAGGACCTACCCTGTTTAGTTTTCAAACAGTAAATTTCTCACAAAAGTGCTCAGTGAATTCTGATCACTGATCTCGGCTGGATTGCTAGAATTCTTATTGGTCACATACAGATATGTGTCAACCGCCACCATCTTGGTGGGTGCAGGCCTGAAAATAAGCAGTCTGACATTTGCAGAATGAGGTCCCTAGGGGGTGAATTTGATGATGCTATCCCATACAGTGGGAAAGTTTATCCTCTGGGTACCTCTTTCTGTTTAGTTTTGAGACCCTGATTCACATTGAGGTTCACAGAGGGTAAATTTAGTGATGCTACCCTGCTATGCAGGGTAGCATCACTAAATTCACCCTCTGGGGACCTCATTTTGTAGATGACAGCATGCTTATTTTCTGGCTTGGGTGGGTGGGGGAAGAAGTTGCTATCAACAAAAATATTTTCTTGAAGGTTTTCAATTTTCTGATATCTCTCAATCGCCAAAAATATTTTCTTGAAGGTTTTCAATTTTCTGATATCTCTCAATCGCCAAACGCTTGTTCCAATGAGGGGTCATAACCTATATTTTTGAGACAAAAAATGAAAAAAAATTAGTTATTCAAGTTATTTTTTTGCAAGTGTCGTCTACTTTTCATGTTAGGTAAAGGGATAAAGAATACACTTTGATGTCTGTGAAACATGAATATGTTGACAATGTGCACATTTTTTGCAGTAATACAGTACAGTCAATGCGGATTGGTCATACTCCATTGTAAGAGGTGTTTAATTAATTAAATTTTTGATGATTATTCCTATAATTAGTGTTTGGAGTCTAATATTATTGTGTCCATGGAAATATTGCCCACCCATGGAAAGTGACCAGTCCACGGTGGCTGTACTGTACAAATTGAATATTTACGTCATTTTTTACTTATTATTACACGCCTGTTCTATGAAATCCCCATCTACAGCAACACTAAATTAAAAATCTGTTCCGCACATATGTGTGGAACAGAAATCGTTGACGGACTATTTTTAAATAGAAATGAAATTTCACTGGAATTTTCTACAAATTGTGCAAAGCAATTTCAATTTGAATTGCTAGCGATAGCTGAAAATCGTCCCCTGAGTTCCAGAGTGTTCTATGTGCCATTAGGCACATAGAACACATTGGAACTCAATGGACGAGATAGTAACAGGGGTTCCCCTCGCAAATTTGGTTGGTGATAAAATGTGTTGTCTGTGTTAATAGTTGTCAAATGAATTGCCGAGTGTCCTTTTAATAATCGTTTTAGTAATAATAATAATAATATACACATTTATATAGCGCCAAAATTATAGTTCAGGAGATATAGAACCATATTCTAAGGCGCTGTACATGTTACTGAGCTCGTGCAAATATACAAACGGAATATATACAGTATCTTACAGTCCCGAACATCACTTATAGGATTTCTGATTTTGAAACAGGTATGTTTTGAGATCTTTCTTGAAAAGGTTGACATTTCACAGTCTTTTTAGGTGTTCTGGTAAATTATTCCACAAGTGAGGGCCAGCAAATGAGAATGACCTATCTCCAAATGTGTTACACCTATGTTTTGGAACATGTAGCAGCATTATACCATCGGACCTCAGGTTGTACTGACACACATTCTTGGTATCAAGGAGTTCTTCTGAGTAGGCTGGTGACATGTTGTTTTGTGTCTTAAAAACTAATAATAAAGGTTTGAAAATTATTCTGTACTTGAATGGCAGCAAGTGCATATCCCTCAAACAGGAGTGATGTGTTGAGATCATGATACCCAACATACCACTCGGGCTGATGCATTTAGTACCATCTGCAGGCGAGAGTACTGATATTGTGGAAAGTTGAACAGCAAGGCATTACAATGATCCAACGGTTTTGATGAAATAGAAGCTGTTACACTGAAGAGTGGTATCACTTGCCAGCACCACATATTTTACAACAAATTAGAGACCAACTGATAAGGATTTGCAACTGTCATCTCCTTGCCGATTAGATGAGCACACAATCTGCCGGTTTTGAGTGCCGATGTCAGATAGTAACAACCAAAAGTACTATGTTTACGAATGCATAGAACAGGGTTAATTTTACAGTAGTCAGGTTGATTGGTTTGTTAACCTCAAGAGTATGTCAGTGTGTGTAATAAAATAAAAATACGACATCAGCGGAAACAAGTTAACAGTGCAGCGTCATTGGAAATAAGTTAACAGCGCAGTGTCTTTAAGACGCTGCGCTGTTAACTTGTTTCTGCTGATGTCGCATTTCATTGTCATCAAACAACATGTGCGATGTGTGTCATGAGCAGCAATCAAGGGGAAGATCACACCAATCAGTGAGATTAGGCCAATCTTGAATCCTGCTGATCATTGTGGCAACTTATTAAGTCTGTTACTGCTTGTATGAGATTGTTAATCAAACGTAAATACAAACAATTTTGATCCAGTGGTGTTCCATGTAACCATCAGCATGGACCGATGTTCAAACACCTCTACCGATCGTCAACCGATGGCTTAAAATGGGCCTATGTCAGATGCTATTGCTGAACATCCGTTAATCACTAAACAAAATTAATATTTGTCTACAAAAATTCTGAGTTCACATCTTAGCTGCACCTGACTGAAAAAAATGAAACAAATTCCATGTCAAAAAAGGGGAAATAACTCAGACAAAACTACTCTGAATACCACCTGCAATGACAATGGGGCTACACATCAATAATATACAGTTGTATACCATATATGATGTCATTCCACCGAATATTTCAAAAGTTATTGAGTTTGATGACAAAACTTAAACAAATTCCAAGTCTATATCTAGGGCAATAACTCTGACAAGAGTACTCCTAATAATACCGGCCTTGAATGTGGAGTTCGACATCAAGAAGATACACTTGCTTACCAAATACGATGTTATTCCACCAAGTATTTTAAAAGTTGAGTTTAAAAATTTGTTGGCCACAGACTCACTAACCAACAGACAGACCGAACAACTGACACATATTGAGCTGCTTGTCACAAAAAATATAATTGAAATTCTCAGATATACCATGCTAGAGAATTTCCAAGGTATTAAAAGTTTTTTTCATGATCATAGTTTAAGAATTTAAATGTAATGACAATCCACAAGAAGATGGTCACTAAATTCAGATTGCTAGACTACCGGTATTAAATAAATTAATAACAATTAAACTTGTATACATCAATATGTAACAAGAGCTATTGCTGAAGGCAATTAAACCCTCACTGCAGTGCTGGATTGATGAAGCATAAATGAATTAAAAACAAGTTCCATAATAATTTACTTAAGTTATGAAAGTTATGAATATTCTCAGACGGACTCACAGACCAATGGATGCACAGACTGACAGACACACTGATGGACAGATGGATGTAATCCAGTACACCCTACCACCCCACCACCCCACCCACATGTTCTTCGAAAGTGGGATTATAACTATCAAACATGCATCTATAAATTAGTATGAGATAGTAGAACAGACATTGTGTCACTGACCGCATATTTTCATACTTTACTGCAGTTTGTGGTTTGTTTTGTTTTAGGCCTCATAAGCTACAGAGTAGCATGGGTGGTGGTGTATTTTGTCCCTTAAGTGCAAAAAAGTATTACAATGCTAAAGCATTGCAAAGCCTTGTTGTACTCAAAGGACTACTTTTCTTAACATGGTTAAAATATCATAAACTATTTAATTTTTATTTTTTATGTTGGCACTGGTTAAAAAGCGAGCATGCGGCAGCCAAAAGGACTATGCAGGAGGGCCTGAGAAACAGATTTTTAACTTTTTTTAGGCCTGACTGGAATATTTTACTCTGGACATGTGGCTATTAAATTAATTGGGTTCCACTATATCAGATTTCATGAACATGGAAACGCATGGGATACCTGAAAAGATTTTAACTTTTGAAACCTGCCAAGAGACATGGATTTATATTCTGAAACACTCGGTGACAGAGTTCATTTTCAAAATTATAATAATCGTTATTCTATGTGATGGAGAAAACAGTATAAGAACCACTCAGTATGGGAAAAAAATGAATAAACAGCTGCGCCATGAGCACATGATACGCCCGTTATTAATTACAAGAAGGAACGACACACTATGAGTATACATGTGTACTTGTCAGGTTACATATACTTGCCACCAAAAAATCATGAAAATTGCTCAAAGTCCAACATGTGGAAAATTGCCTATATTTTGATGAATAAAGTCCCATAACTCTGGAATGACAAATTGGACAGTGACACAAATCGAAAGGGTGATTCCGTCTATCAACATATAGTTGCAACCAAAAAATCATGAAAATTGCTCTAAGCATTTTCAAGTTATTGTTCGACATGTGAAAAATAAAGTCCCATAACTCTGGAATGACTAATTGAGCGGCGACACCAACCGAAAGGGAGCTTCCTTCCATCAACATAAACCACCTACCAAAAAATCGTGAAAATCTCTCGAAGCATTCTCGAGTTAATGTACGACGTGTAAAAAATCAACAATTTTCTTAGTAATAAAGTCCCATAACTCTGGAATGACTAATCGAACGGCGACACTAAATGAAAGGGAGCTTCCCTCCATCGATATACACCACCTACCCAAAAATCACGAAAATCTCTCAAAGCGTTCTCGAGTTATTATACGACGTGTGAAAAATCAACAATTTTCTAAGTAATAAAGTCCCATAACTCTGGAATGACTAATCGAACGGCGACACTAAACGAAAGGGAGCTTCCCTCCATCGACATACACCACCTACCCCAAAATCATGAAAATCTCTCAAAGCATTCTTGAGTTATCGTATGACATATGACCGGACGGACAGACGGACAGTGGTATACCATAATACGACCCATTTTTTCAAAACGGGCGTATAAAAATCAAACAATTTCATACAGTACAGTGGCCGTGGACTGGTCACTTTTCACAGGTGGGCAATATTTCCACGGACGCAATATTAGATTCAAACAATAATTATAGGAATAATAATAAATGAAAGTGTCAATGACACAGTAGCTCAACTTGTCAAGACATGTCCATGTATAGTATGTGACACAGCAATGACAAACATCTAGGTAATGACCTGATAACACAGGTACATATAAAGTATTGTAACGGTCTGTACAAGAATACTGGCCATAGCCTGTAACAAATGTATAGGTAAAGTATTGTAAAGGTGGGTGACAGTCAGATGCTAAACTAGAAAAGAAATCTTTGAGTCCCAGAGTGGGTGTGACTGAACATCAAAATATTTGTTCTCATAGCACAGTGATAACAAAGGCACCCCACAACACACTCATTCCTGTCCCAAGGTGAAAACAAAGGTACCCAAGAAGTTCAGTGAAGATCAGTTCATAAATATGAGCTGTATAGAAGTTGTGACAAAAAACTGATTGGACCTAATTTCGGTACAAAATGGCCACTGGCAGCCATCTTGAATTTTGGACCGCATTCAGAAACACTTGTTCTCGTCCCAAGGTGATAACAAAGGTACCCCAAGAAGTTTTGTGAAGATCGGTTGATAAATACAGCCTCTAGCCCGAGCCATATTGACATGTGCACTTACAGTGTATAAGTAGCACTAAATAAATCAAAATTCATCTAATTTGCATAATTTCTGCACGAGAAAAAAACCCGTACTATACGTGATGTATTCCATGTTACTAAACATTCATACAAAAATTTATTCAAATCAGAACTTTCATACAGAAGTTCTGTACAAAAGACTGATTGCACTAATTTTGGTAGAAAATGGCTGCTGGTGGCCATCTTGAATTTTGGACCACACCCAAAAACACTCGTTCTCATCCCATGGTGATAACAAAGGTACCCAAGAAGTTTCATAAAGATTGGTTCATAAATACGGCCTCCAGCCTGAGCCGTATAGAAGTTGTGTACAAACAAGAGGCCCCACGGGGCCTGAAGCGCTCATCTTGAACAGAACACAATTTAAACAGAGTCCAAGAATGAGTCTACATTAAGCAAGCCATCTCCATAGGCTACACTGTCAATCCTGGAGTCCCTCAGGAGTGACAAAAATAATCTGGGCATCATGCCTTTTCTTCAGTTGATCATAAAGTAAAATGTAGAGCTCCCCTATGAAGCCCCTTGATACAACCTATGTGGATTAATCTTAGTACCTCTAGCGGGTACTGAATACAAAATTTTTAATTCTTCAGCAAAATGGCCAATTCTGGCTCCCATAGAGAGCCCAAATATTAACCCAGACTCTTGATTTGAACACAGTTAAATCTGACTTCCCTAGAGATGTTGTGTACCAAATATGAAAGCATTCTGACTGCAGGATCTGAAGAAGAGAAATTGTAAAGAAATTTCTTCGAATTGCACTAAGTTAAAATTTGGGCTACCACAGCAAGCCCAAATATTAACCTATGGATCCGATCTGAACAAACTTGAATCTGAATCCCCTAGAGATGTTGTATACCAAATGTGAAAGCATTCTGACAAGTGAATCTGAAGAAGAAGATTTTTGAAGAAATTCCCTTATATTGTACCAAGTTAAATTTCATGTTTCCATATGGAGCCCAAATATTAACCTAGGCATGCCAATTGAACAACCTGGAATCTGACCCCCCTAGAGATGTTGTATACCAAATATAAAAGCATTCCGACTGGTGGATCTGAAGAAGAAGACTTTTAAAGAAATTTCCTCATATTGCACTAAGTAAAAATTTGGGCTACCATAGTGAGCCTAAATATATACCTAGGGATCTGATTTGAAGAAACTTGAATCTGACCCCCATAGAGATGTTGCATACCAAATATCAAAGCATTCTGACTGGTGGATCTGAAGATTTTTTTAAATTACCCTCCATATTGAACAAAGATCAAATTTGGGCTTCTGTAGGAAACCCAAATATTAACCTAGGGACTTGGTTTGAACAATCTAGAATCCTACCCTCATAACAATGATGTATACCAAACATTAAAAGATTCTGACTGGTGGTTCTGAAGAAGATTTTTAAAGAATATTCCCCATATTATCCTGTGTTAAAACTTCGGGCTCCTGTAGAGAGCCCAAATATGAACCAATGAGCTTTATTTCAACAAATTTTTATCTGACCCCCCTATGAATGCTGTATACCAAATATCAAAAGATTCTGATGATTGGTTCTGGAGAAAAGATTTTTTTAAATTTTTGCAAATATGCTGACTCAGCATTTTTTCGATGCCCATTACAGAACACCCTAACATAACCGATGGCAATTTTTTTTTACCATTCAATTCTACTGGTCTTAAGGATACTTCATACCAAACTAGAGGTACTGTGAGCAAACTCACAAAGTGATACCCTCCCTCCCCCCAAGCCTTAAATGTATAAGTTACATTATCTCCCCTTGGAAATGTCAGAACGGAATTATATTGCTTCATGCACATCTTCATATGGAGTTCTTCCATTGTGTAAAGTTTCATGAAAATTCTTCAAACGGTTTAGGAGGAGTTGTGCTTACAAGGATGGACAGATGGTATAAGTTAGATTATCTCCCCCTGGAAATGTCAGAATGGAATTATATTGCTTCATGCACATCTTCATATGGAGTTCTTCCATTGTGTAAAGTTTCATGAAAATTCTTCAAATGGTTTAGGAGGAGTTGCGCTTACAAGGATGGACAGACGGACGGACAGGGTGATTCCTACATACCCCCCCCACCCCCCCCCCCCCCCCAAACTTTGTTTGCGGGAAGTATAATAACAGCTCTCTGTTCCGTGGGGTTTGGGAAATATGGGCGTTTGAAAATATTTCTATTTTTAGCTCCCAGGGTTCCCATGGGGATGCGGGAATATTTTTTTTTTGCATGGGTCAAGTACTTATGACCCAATACTACCACAAACCAAATTTGGTTCATACCGGACCATCAGTTCAGATAATAGAAATTTTGGGCGAGGCCAAAAATCTTACCCATCCTATTACAAAGCCAAATATTACTTCACGAACTTCGTTTGAACAAACTTGATTCTACACCTCATATGGAAGTTCCATAGCAAATATCAAGTCATTGTACACACTGGTTCTTGAGAAGATTTTTAAAATATTTTGGAGCATTTTCCCCCACTCCCTCCCTATGGGGCTGGGCATGATGAGTTGAACAAAAATGAAATGCCCCTTTGGGACCATCACTCACACAAACTTTCACTTCAATTGGCCCAGTGGCTGTGGAGGAGAAGACCAAAGCATGGTGTTGACGGACGACGGACGACAGACGATGGACGACGGACAACAGACGACGGACGACAGACGGGGAGCGATGAGATTAGCTCAGCTTGATTTTGTCAAGATGAGCTAAAAACTGATTAGACCTAATTTCGGTACAAAATGGCCATTGGCAGCCATCTTGAATTTTGGACAGCACTCAGAAACACTCGTTCTCGTCCCAAGATGATAACAGAGGTACCCAAGAAGTTTCGTGAAGATCGGTTCATAAATACAGCCTCTAGCCCGAGCCGTATTGACATGTGTACTTACTGTGTGTAAGTAGCACTGATAAAATCAAAGTTCATCTAATTTGCATAATTTCTGTACGAGAAAAAAACCTGTATTATATGTGATGTATCCCATGGTACTAAACATTCACACAAAAAATTATTCAAATCAGCGCTTTCATATGGAAGTTCTGCACAAAAATCTGATTGCACCTAAGTTTGTACAAAATGGCTGCCATCGGCCATCTTGAATTTTGGACCGTACCCAAAAACACTCTTTCTCGTCACACGGTGATACCAAAGGTACCCAAGAAGTTTCATAAAGATCGGTTTATAAATACGGCCTCTAGCCCGAGCCGTATTGGCATTTGCACTTACAGTGCTGAAAGTAACACTAAATACATCAAAGTTAGTTTAATTTGCATAATTTACGTACGAGAAAAAAACCCGTATTATATGTGATGTATCCCATGGTACTAAACATTCATACAAAAAATTATTCAAATCAGCACTTTCATATGGAAGTTCTGCGCAAAAATCTGATTGCACCTAAGTTTGTACAAAATAGCCACCAGCGGTATGATATGGTTTTGTTGAAATTTTTTTTAAAATTCATTTTTTTCAACTTCTGAATTTGAATATTATGTGGACCGATACAGCCGATCTGGTAGGTAAAGGATTAACTCTTTAATGAATCATAAAAAAAACCCACTAGGCCTGGCATTCTCTCCTAGAGCCCTTGCAAATTTGTTTTGGGAAGGCTATTTTTAGCCCTCCTGCAACTAGCAAATTAAACACATCACAAATTGTTTTGCAGAACTACTTCCATTTTATAAGCACAATTTCTACAGCTCATTTTATCCATATGACAAAAAGGAATATATAACCAGCTCAAAAAAAAAACTCAACTACACCACTGCGTTTCATGTTCAAACACTGTCACATTATGGTACTGGTGGTATATGACTCTGGTAATGCCGCCAGTTAGATGTAGAATATTTGAATATTGTTGGGGAAAGTACAAATCTACCTTAAGATGGTGTTCACATCTCCCTAGAAATACAGCTAGGGATAGATGTGGTCAATCTTGTTATTCTTACACTTACTGTATGAAGCAAGAAGACTTCCTTAAACACGCTGTCAAATGAGTTCCATTCTGTTCTATCTCCCTACTAGGAGATAGAACAGAATGGAACTCAAGGGACGATGTGTATACTGGCAAGAGCATTTGCCCTCCTGGGAGGATTTAGGAGGACAATTTTTAGCTCTCCTGTATTTTTCATAATGCCAGGCCTGAAACACCACCAAGTGTTATGCATCAAAATGACTAATCCGATTTGGTTTATTCTAACTTGTATCTCAAAAACATTGCTATGACCCTTCACTGGCATAAGCTCATTGAGTTCATTCTAATGAGGGGGTTATAAGCTATGTGTTGGAAGCAAAAATGATTTTGAATTTTTTTGCTACTCAGGAAAAAAAATGGAGTTTCTGCCAAAAAATGGGTTAGTCAAAAGCTAATCCTTCTTTGCTTGCTACTGTACACTCCCTTAATAATGTTTGTTTGGGAGACCATACACACAACTAAGCAAAGAGAAGTTTTTTAAAACCCTTATTCCATTCAATAATTTTAGTATTAAACTAATAACACTTTGTGAGGGCAGACAAGAGAAATTCTTCGGTAGGTGGATTTATTTACAGACCCGATGAATACCTTCAAAGCAATAAATAACAATTACACAGAAGCATTACTGCTAAAAATTACAGCCCCATTGTTGCCTTTGTATACATTGAAATTATTAACTTTGTGACAGACTTTCAAATCAACTTTCCTTGACTCCACAATAACCACAGACAGCAATCATACTGATGATATATTTGAATGTACCGAAACCACCAGTACTGAGTAGAAGCCAGTTATTAATACAAAACATTTAATGTATATGTGCAAGAAGTACAATAAAATCTCTTTTAAGAAATGAATGCCTTGAGCGGTTAACTCTCTGCACTCAATGAGTGTTGGCTTAGATTTTATGGTTAATTCAGGTCAAATAGTTCTATGAGCAATCCCCACCATTGTCCTTCAAGTGCACTGATGTAAAGCTCTTAGGTAAAGCTGAAGAATAGGGCCACTGCTAACCTTTACCCTTACTGTACTGACCCTAAACAATTATGGATGTCTCCCATTTTTGTCCACTGCAAGATAGAGATTCAGTATGTAAGGTTTATAGGACGAAAGAGGTTAAAATAACTAATAAATATGATATTATTGGACCTGAAACAGTCTCCCCTTTGATTAGTTCCATGCTTCCAACTTACGACTAACAAAGATCAAAATTAAGAGTCAAATGTCAAGATCATGGAAGTTCAAGATAGAATGTGACACATCAGCCTGGCTGTTCCATTCATATGCCAACTATCATACCCCAGCTGAACAATTCAATAATTTGACTTTGATGTCAAAGATCAAGGTCATCTGTCATCACAACAGTACATAATACAATGTTGTCTTATGTTGATACACCCACATGCCAAATATCGTAAGCCTAGGTGAAAAGATAAAAAAAAATCAATAATTTGACCTTGAGGTCAAAGGTCAAGGTAGGTCACGAGGTTAGGTGAAAAATCATCTTTTGGTGATACACTCTTATGCCAAAAATCATATGCTTAGGGCAAAAGATTAAAAAAAAAATAGGCCGATTAAATCGTCAGATGTGTACCCATACGCACAACTAGTAGAAAGCTGTATGACGAAAGGCCACCCGGATGCCGACATTATGTACACCATACATGGTATGGGTACATATAGAAATGGATTGGAGGATTGCCTAATTTGATGGATAAGGGCGAATCCAGGCATTGGCGACTTGGTGTGCTCCCCCCCCCCCCCCCCACCCCATTTTTTCCCGGGGATGGGTTGCACATTGTGTATATCTGCATCAGATTCAAGCCTGGTAATAGCATATTTTCAGATTAAATTTCAAAATTTGATTGACAGTGCACGCCGGCAAACTTGGGCCCAGGTACGGACCCCCGGTCCCGACAGTTTTTTGTAAAGTCCTTAATCAGCCACTTAACCAACACAGCGTTCGAGGCGATATTGGGACGCAACAACTGCGGGAATGAACTCACCAGGCAGAAGCATAAAAGTGTCTTTTTGTAATGTTAGAAAGAAGTCTGGTCTGAGGGAGGTAATCAAATTAGCTATCAAAGAACTTGACTTGTTTCATACAATGGAAATTTCTGACAGTGCTTCCACCTTAGGTGTCGCCCCAGATGTCTCGCCACATTTAATTTGCTTCGTTCCAATGCCGATTTTAAGTAATAAATTTTAAATAATATAAGTGATCTCAGACTTTAGTATCATTTTTATTCAGTTTTGGTCATTGAAGCATTTAACGTCATGCTGGTCTTCATTGCCGAGTTGTTAAGCTGACAAGCCACAATACCAGAACAAACCTTTTTCACTTCATGCGAAGTTTAAGACGCCAGTTCTGGCGGATTGCTGGTTTGGGGTTCCTGCCTTAAAACGTCCCCCGCACAGTCACTTGACTGTGGCTTAATATATTCTTTTTTTTATATAACAGAAATATATCTGATGACTCTTTTGAAACAAAATTTGATTGCACAGTTTTGTGAGGCTTGGTAAACGGTAAACTATTGTCATTACCTTTTTCCAGCCATTTTTCATTTTCATAACATCACTTGAAATTTGACTCCTGATTTCTGCCATTTGACTCCCAAATTTCTTAATTGGCCCCTAGACTGGTCCCATCTTTTACTTCCCCAGGTCGGTCCCTGGCGACATATTAATAGTCTTAAATGGAAGAGTGCTAGAAACCACTATCATGGCTCTATCGCATAACTTTTCAACAGGAATTTCGTTCAACTCTCTTCACTCATAATGGCATTCACACAAAAATTCATAATATAAATTAGGTTAGACCTATAAGAGAATGCAGTCGTAAAGGACTCTATTGTATCGTGAAATTGAAAGAAAAAATTATTTTTGTTGCCGCGGGTAGTTTTGTCAACTTTTGATACTGGCAGTAAACCTAGGTGTTGAAAGGCACTCCTGTATGCATTAGCTTGTCGATTGCTCAAGAGCAGCAAAAAAAATGTTCATATGAAATTGTTTTATTACAATATATTGGAGAGTGCCAACATGGACAATTGTTTATGGACAAAATCTTACTGAACTAAGGTTCCTGCTAATGGGGTGGTATGTTATCTTTTGAAAAAAAATTCCGTTTCAAATTACCTTTGAAAAAAATTTAGCACTCTACCATTTCTTGTACACTACATGTCTTAGGAAGTACAACAGGAAAGTCTTTTCAGAAATTAATACCTCAAGAAGTTCCAAAATCAAATAATACCCTTATTGTACATGTCTAAGGAAATACAATAAAATGTCTTTTTAGAAATGAATATCTCAAGCAGTTAACTTTCAGCACTCAGACAGACTGTTGGCTGAGTCTTTGTGGTCAATTCAGTTAGTTATGAATTCTGGTCAAGGTAGTCACATACACACACTTGAGTCATGAGCAAGCATTGTGTGAAGTATTAACAAGAGGCCCCAAGGAGCCTTAATCACTCACCGGCCAAAGTGGTTCAAAGAAGTATTTGGGGGTCACATTCAGTTAGACATGGTTCATCAACACTACAAAGGAATGAAGTCATGAGAGACAAATTTATGGAACTAGGGCCATGGCTTGAACAAACTTGAATCTTACCCCCCTAAGGATGTTGCATACCAAATATCAAAGGCATTCATCTGCTGGATCTGATGAAGAAGATTTTTAAAGAAAATTCCTCATTTTGAACTAAGTTATCATTTGGGCTCCCACAGTTGAGCCCAAATATGAACCCAGGGACTTGGCTTCAACAAACTTGAATCTCACCCCCTAAGGATGCTGCATGCCAAATATCAAAACATTCCGACTGCTGAATCTGAAGAAGAAGATTTTTAAAGAAAAATTCCTCATATTGACTAAGTTATAATTCGGGCTCCCACAGGGAGCCCAAATATGGACCCGGGGACTTGGCTTTAACAAACTTGAATCTCACCCCCTTAAGGATGCTACACACCACATATCAAAACATTCCGACTGCTGGATCTGAAGAAGATTTTTTAAGAAAATTCCTCATTTCGAACTAAGTTACAATTCAAGCTCCCACAGTGAGCCCAAATATGGACCTAGGGACATGGCTTGAACAAACTTGAATCTCACCGCCCTAAGGATGCTGCATACCAAATATCAAAACATTCCGACTGCTGGATCTGAAGAAGATTTTTAAAGAAAATTCCTCATTTTGAAGTAAGTTATAATTCGGGCTACCACAGTGAGCCCAAATATGAACCCAGGGACTTGGCTTGAACAAACTGAATCTCACCCCCCTAAGCATGCTGCATACCGAATATCAAAAAGATCCTGCCTGCTGGATCTTGAGAAGATTTTTAAAGAAATTTGCCTGAAATGCACCGAGTTCAAATTGGGCTCCTATACTGAGCCCAAATATGAACCCAGGGGGGCCGGTTGGAACGAACTTGAATCAGATCCACACCACAATGTTGCATACCAAATATCAAAACATTCTGCTTGCTTGATCTGGAGAAGAAGATTTTTTAAGAAATTTGCCCGAAATGTACTAAGTTCGAATTTGGGCTTCTATAGTGAGCCCAAATATGAATCCAGGGGGCCGATTTGAACGAACTTGAATCAGACCCATACCAAGATGCTGCATACCAAGTAGCAAAAGATTCTGCCCACTGGTTCTGGAGAAGAAGATTTTTTAATAATTTTTCTATAATTCATACGGTGCTATCAGAGTTATGCCCCATACAGAGCCCTTAAGGGACGTGGCCATTTCATTTGAACAAACATGAATTGCTATATAGTAATGAACATCCACATGACGTTTCGTGAAAATCAGACCAGTGGTTTCAGGGAATCGTTGGAAAAATGTTCACGACGACGGACGACGACAGACGGCAAGTGATAAGGTGAGCTCCCTTCGGTGAGCTAAAAATACCTGTCCACTAAACAATATTCTGAGGATAGGACAAATAATGGACATATGGTCTGTGTTCTTGACTCTTCCTCAAAATTCTGGTCTATGCCCAAATTAGAACTGCGGGACTTGATTTGAACAAACCTGATTCAGCCCCCCCCCTCCCTCCTCCCCCCCCCCCCCCCCCAACAACTAAGGATGCTGAATACCAAATAGCAGAAGATTCTTACTGGGGTGGGTCAGAAGAACAAGATTTTTAATGAATATTCCTTATTTTATGCAAAGTTAAAATTCAAATCCCATAAGGAGACCAAATATGAACCCAAGGAGTTGATTTGAATAAACTTAAATCTGATACCCCAACCCTCTTTCCAAGGATGTTGTATACCAAATATCAAGAGATTGTAACTGGCGGATCTGAAGAAAAAGTTTTTTAAAGAAATGTCCTTATATTGCACTATTGCAAAAAGTTAAAATCTGAATTCCTTGCGGAGTCCAAAAATGAATCATAGACTTGATTCGAACAAACCTGAATCTGACACCTCTGAGGAAGTTGTCTTTCAAGTATCAAAAGATTGTGATTGGTAGATCTGGAGAAGATTCTTTATTTATTTAAAAATACTAGGTGGGTGCAAACAGAGTAATGCCCCTTGTCGTGCCCCCAGTAGCGTGGCAACTTCATTTGAACAAATTTGAATTGATGCATGATGACAAACATGCATATCACATTTGGTTCAATTCGGTCCAATAGTTCAGGAGAAGTCGATAATGTAAAGTTCATGCCGGACGGAATATATTACAGAATAAATGCTCACTTCATTATCAGAATACTGGAAAAATGATCAAATTCTTATTAACTGAATATTCCTGTTAACTGAATTTTTTTTTCTGGTACAGTGACTATTATTCAAGTAAAACTTTACCCAATGCACATTATAACAATCTGTCATATTAATTACTTTTTTTCTTCAAAATAATTTAAGACTAGACAGACTGAAGCATGCCCTCGCTCAGCACATGGACTCCGGAGAACAAACAGTAATTTGTTATTACTTGTACGTGTGCTGTGTGTGTAAGACACATATGATACCTCCACAAGTTCTACTATGCAATTTAATTTACATCTGTATTTCACAATACCTAAAACTGGACAACATATACACCTTTCACAACAAAATATGTGGTTTCACTTGATGACACATTAACAGCCAAGGTCATAACGTATCAGTGACAGTTTTACGGGTGGAGAAAGCCGGCAGTGTACCTGTAGAGAACCACTGTGAAACGACGAGCAGCTGCCAGCTCCCCAACATCGTAACTCCGCACTGCAGCACATGCAGGGTTAGATTTGTTGAAGATATGTACCCCATAGGCATGCAGTACGCCTTAGTACACCGCGTCATCGTGCCTCCATGTGGACAATCGGGGTGAAGTACCTTGCCCAAGGACACAACGTGGGAATATGCACACCTATGGTATATGTATAAATACTCTGTAAAATAAAAAGGTTCCAGCCTGAAAACTGTGGGAGGAGTTAGGCAGACAAACCTTGTACCTATATACAGATGGATGTACAGATGAAGGGGGCGCGGTGGCTCAGTTGGTAGAGGTGCAGGCTGCAAGCCGAGAGGTCCTCGGTTCGAATCCCACCTGCGGCAACCGCGTTGTGTCCTTGGGCAAGACACTTCACCCCGATTGCCTACTTGGGGGCACGATGACGCTGTGTACCGAGGCGTACTGCACGTCGATGGTACGCATGTCTTCAACCAATCTAACCCTGCCTGTGCTGCGGTGCAGAGTTCAGAGTTACGATGTTGGGGAACTGACAGCTGCTCGTCGTTGCTCGGTGGTTCTCTCCGGGTACTCCGGCTTCCTCCACCCATAAAACTGTCACGGTCACGATTAGCCATTGTGCATAAGTATGTGACCTTAAACACCAATAAATAAATAAATAAATAATGTACAGATGAACATCTGGATGGACAGATGGGCGAACATCAAGACAGACAAATTGATGAACAGGGATAAAACAATATGACCCTGACTTTTCATTGCAGGAACATAAAAAAAACATGTGATGCCTCATTGGAACAAGCTCAATGAGCTTGTTCCATTGAGGGATCACATGGTATGGTTTTGTCAAATTTTGGGGGAAAAAAACCCATTTTTTTCAACCATTCAATTTGTAAACTACGTTGGCCCAATATGTCCGATCTGTAGAGGATTAACAGGGTTTCACTTCAATCATTTCAGTTTGGGATGGAGGGAAAGGAAATGAGGCAACTTATGGTTGTATGAGAAGAAATTTATACCTGTATCTTGAACTGGCTCATCAACGTCGGCCAATCCAAGAGCAGTGATTCTCCGTTTTGGTGCTCTCTTTGCTTCTCCATAATTCTCATCTGATGACGACCATGTACTTCGAGACTTTGGTGAGGCATGATCAGCATAAGTTTGGCTCTGAAGAAAGACAATGTCAAAGAAATTGTGAAATGAATCGAATACTGATGAAATAATCTGAACAAGTAAAAATAGAATAAACTAACCAGTACCTGGAGAGAACCACCGAGCAATGATGGAGAGCTGCCAGCTCCCCAACATCGTAACTACGCTCTGCAGCACAGGCAGAGCTAGATTGGTTGAAGACATGGGTACCATCGACGTGCAGTACGCCTTAGTACACAGCGTCATCATGCCCCCATGTGGACAATTGGGGTTAAATGCCTTGCCCAAGGACACAACGCAGGAGTCGGAATTGATCGCTCAGACGGTCACCCATCCAATGATTAACCGGGCTCGACATTGCTTAACTTCAGTGTTCTGACAAGAACCGGTTACCGCAATGCTACCGTGCCCCTTGGGAGTAGTGTAACCAACTATATATATTGCGAGTCAAATGACATCTTAAGGAAAGATGAATTCTTAACCCTTTACCGAACACACATTATATCGAAATTTGATAGTGAATCTTTTTTCTTCACCTTTTTAAAAAAATGTCCACAAAGCCATACCATGTGACCCCTTCATTGGAATGAGCACGATGGGCTCATTCCAGTAAGGGGAAGACATGCTATTATTTCATTAACAGTTTTTGAAAAATTTGTTTTTCAATTTCTCAATTTGCAAATTTTGCGGATAGATACGGACGATTTATTGGGTAAAAGGGTTATAAAAAAAAACACTGAAAACAAATGCACTTTGGGGAATTTATATTTTTATTTATTGGTGTTTGAAGTCACTTTTAGTACTGGTATTTATGGCTATGTAATGGATGCAATGAAGTCAATCAAGATTAGCTTACCATTTTATACCAAAGCTGCCCACTTTAAGACTTCCAACCCAGGCATTGGTTGCCAGGTCCTAATTTATTTGTCAAGCAAAACTTTGTTTACTACAGTAAACATGAAGCCCCATGGGGCCTGAGGTGCTCACTAGACAAAGCTGTTTAAAGGAGGATTTTTTTTTTTTTTTTTTTTTTTTATTAGGGTTTAACGACACATTAACAGACAGGGTCATATCATGTTGGTGACAGTTTTACGAGTGGAAGAAGCCGGAGTACCCGGAGAGAACCACCGAGCCATGACGAGCAGCTGTAAGCTCTCCAACATCGTAACTCTGAACTCAGGCAGGGTTAGATTGGTTGAAGACATACGCACCAGCGACGTGCAGTACACCTTAGTACACAGCGTCATCGTGCCCCCATGTAGGCAATCAGGGTTAAGTGCCTTGCCCAAGGACACAACGCGGGAGCACGAATCAGTCGATGAAATGGTCACCCATCCAACTACTAACCGCGCTCGACGTTGCTGAACTTCGGTGATCTGGCGAGAACCGGTTACCGCGACGCCACCGCACCCCCAGAAAGGAGGATTTAATTACCATCTATGGCCAGACAACACTACAGAGGACAGAAGTCATTTAACTATTCGTAACTCTGTGTACACTAAGATGATTTTTTCTGGTATTGAGATGCTACCACACAAATTATTTATTTATTGGTGCCTAAGGTCACATACTTCTGCACAATGGCTAATCATGACAACAACATGGAGATAAACTCAAGGTCAGTCAATCGTTTATACCCCATGTTGCCTATTTTAGTGGACTCGCACCCCAAGCATTAGTGACTGGGTCCTATTTTACCAGTGAAACAGAGCTTTTTTACCACAGTAAACAAGCATATCTTCACTTCCTGGGGTTTGTGGGAATACCACACAAATAATGCCCAGATTTCCAGTAATGGAAAATAGGGAGTCCAAATATCAAACCTAGGGACTTACCACCTCCATCCCCCTCCACTGAGCCCACTCCTGTCCTACCACCTCCCAATCAGGATTCTAACCTTTGGATCCGAAAGACGCAGATTTTCAAAGATTGTTCCTCATATTGGACCAAGTTAAAGAGGCCAAATATTAAACCAGGGAGATTACAAATTTGTATCTGATTTCCCTAGGGATGTGTATACCAAATATCAAAAGTTTCTGAATGGGGTGGAGGAGGGTGTTGTTGCAATTTATTGGAGTGTGCCTACAGACAATTTCAAATCAACTGTAGCAAAACAAATCCATAACAAGACTAACAGTGGCTGCTTGGCCACAGATTCCCTCAAACTATGACCTTGATCTGTGATCTGGACCTCCATTGAACCAAAAAAAAAACAATTGTGCACGACACATCGTCTCCCCATAAGCAACATGTATGCCAAGTTTAAAAAAAATCCAACAAGCATCTCAGAGTTATGGAGCGGACACAAAAATCTTTCTGATAGACAAACAGATGGATGGATGGATAGATGGATAGATGAACAGATGGAAATGACAAACACTATATGCCACCAAAAATTTTTCGGGGGCATAAAAATACACTCTTGCCACAAAAATTTAGCTCCTTACCAGTTACGGAAAGGAGTATTGCAGAATGAATAAGGTAGTTTAAAATCAGTAGCAACAGAGATTTCCAGATTTCAATTTAGAATTCTGCTACAAGGATTTTGGTATTTCCACACTATTTATTTATTCATTTTACTGGTGTTTAAGGTCACTTTCAGAATCCTTGGCTACATAATAACCATAACATAGGTATGAGGTCAATTTTAGCCAATTGTTTATACCTATGTTGCCCACTTTAGCGGACTTTCACCCCAGGCATTGTTTCCAGGTCCTATTTTACCAGTGAAGAAGAACTTGTTCACCAAGTAAACAAGCACTGCTCCACTTCCTGAGGTTCCTACAAAGGTTCCATAATAGTACAATGAAGCATGGTCTATTTTACCCATATGATATCTACATGTATGTTCATTTTATCATGACCAAAGATGATTTTCAGCATTTATCTCTGTATTGCGAACACAATTCATTTATGGACTGAAGTTTCACCGATCGTCTGTAACTATGTAGTCCCATTGAGGACCTGCACCCCAGGTGCTGGTTACCAGATCCAGTAAAGCAGAACTTTCCTCCCACCATAAACAAGTACTGCTTAACCCTTTACCCAATGAAGATTATATCAAAATTTATTATTTTAAATATCATTTTTAAGTTTTTTCAAAGAATTTCAACAAAACCATATCATGTGACCCCTCACTGGAACAAGCTCAACGAGCTTGTTCCAAATAGGGGTCACATGATATGGTTCTGTTGAATTTTTGAGAAAAATAATATTGAATTTGCATATTAAGCAGGCAGATGTGGCTGACTCGTTGGCTAAAGGGTTAACTTCTGTTGGATCCCAAGGGGGAACAAATCCATCTAGTAGATGAAGACTAGAAGTTTCAAGATATGAACTGATAATTGCTTTCTGGATAATTATATATTCATCATTCATGGAGAATACAAATTAGCAAATGTCCTTGGACTAATAAGAGCGTAACCTCAACTAATAGACATTTTTTGCTAATAAATGAATTCACTTAGCCATGAGGTTTATACATATACTGCAAAATGAGAGTCAATGGGTACTTGTGTTTTTGAAAATAAAATCTTTTAACTGAATTAACTCATCTGAACACCTTTGTACAGCTATAAACAGATACAATAGATATCAGACCCGTAGCAGCAAGGTCCAATGTTCATGTACAATTACTCTGCTGTATGATATTTGAATCTAATTAAGCAGTACAGTACAGTAGTAGTGGACTCATCGTAATTCATGTGTGGGCAATATTAGTTATCCTTGTGTTTTCCAGGGTGTATGGGAATTTACACCAATTTGGGAATTCATACACCCTGAGGCAAACCCGAAAGGAGAACAAGTACCCAAACCGGTGTAAATTCCCATACATCCTGGAAAACACAAGGATAATGGATTTATTTCCAAGAATTTTTGAGTGCTTAATACTTTAAACACAATGTGGGCAAAAACTGACAGAAAATTTGTACTTTGTAAGTTTCTTAATAAATAAAACCAGTCAAATATGGATGTCATTGGAACTGGCTCAATGAGCCAGTTCCAATGACATCCATATCTGTAATATTTTATTGCACATAAATATTAAATTTCCTGTATTTTTATTTTTGTTCTAACATAAAGGAGCAGAAGGTATGAATTAATAATTAAAAATTGGTACTTTTTTTTAGCCATATAGCCTGCTATTGTATATTCTTGTTTTTACACCGTGGTTAACCACAGTGTAAAACTAGAAAGTGTTTTAGCACACTAAAACATATGTCTCCCCTTCCTTTTGAGGTCAGAGGTCAAGGTCACATGCAGTTCATCAAGGTAACGGACATGCGGTTTCATGGTGACACATCCACATGTCCAAAAAAAAAAAATTCTGGTCTGGACAATTACTCCCTATTTAAAATACATAAATTTGACATTGAGGTCAAGGTCACATGAAGGTCATGATAACATGTAGTCTCATTGTGATACATCCACATGCCAATCATCTAAGTCCTAGGTCAAAAAAACAAAAAAGTTCTGATCTGGACAATTATTCCCTATTTGAAGTATATAAATTTGACCTTGAGGTCAGAGGTCAAGGTCACATGCAGTTCATCAAGGTAGCGGACATGCGGTTTCATGGTGACACATCCATATGTCTAAAAAAAAAAATCTGGTCTGGACAATTATTCCCTATTTAAAGTACATAAATTTGACCTTTAGGTCAAGGTCACATGAAGGTCATGATTACATGTGACATGCGGTCTAATTGCGATACATCCACATGTCAAATATCTAAGTCCTAGGTCAAAAAACAAAAAAGTTCTGGTCTGAATAATTATTCCCTATTTGAAGTACATAAATTTGACCTTGAGGTCAAGGTCACATGAAGGTCACGACATGCAGTCTCATGGTGACACATCCACATGTCAAATAACCAAGTCCAAGGTCAAAAAACAAAAAAATTCTGGTCTGGACAATTACTCCCTATTTGAAGTACATAAATTTTACCTTGAGGTCAAGGTCACATGAAGGTCACAACATGCGGTCTCATGGTGACACATTCACATGCCAAATAACCAAGTCCTAGGTCAAAAAACAAAAAAATTCTGGTCTGGACAATTACTCCCTATTTGAAGTACATAAATTTGACCTTGAGGTCAAGGTCACATGAAGGTCACAATGGTATGCAACACCCCGGCTCATGGTGATACATCCACGTGCCAAATATCTAAGGCCTGGCTCAAAAGACAAACAAGCTTTGGTCCGGACAAATTTTCCTTGAAAAAAGCACAAATCTGACCTTCAGATCAAAGGTCAAGGTCACATGAACAGCACAATGGTACGCTACACACCGGCTCATGGTGATACATCCACATGCCAAATATCTAAAGCCTGACTTGAAATACAAAAAAGTTCTGGTCCAGACAGTTTACCTTAAAATAACGCATAAATCTGACCTTCAGGTCAAAGGTCAAGGTCACATGAAGATCACTATGGTACACTGCACACCGGCTCATGGTGATACATCCACATGCCAAGTATCTAAGATGTAGGTCAAAAGACAAAAAAGTTATGGCCCGGACAAAGTTTGTGTGATGTTTCCCTTAAAAAAACCCCACATAAATCTGACCTTCAGGTCAAAGGTCAAGGTCACATAAAGGTCAGTATGGTACACTGCACACCGGCTCATGGTGATGTATCCACATGCCAAGTATCTAAGGTGTAGGTCAAAAGACAAAAAAGTTATGGCCCGGACAAAGTTTGTATGAGAAGAAGAAGAAGAAGAAGAAGAATATGCACTAAAACAATATGTCTCCCTTCTGGGAAGGGGAGACATAAAAAACCCACTGTGGATTGCAAGTTACACCATACCTCTCAGCCAATCAAAACACAGTATTTTGTTTCAATTGTAAATAATGATGTTTACGCATACATTTACCAGGTAATAAAAATCGTCTGCTGCAAAATTTTAATTTATGAAGCACCAGGTTGTACCCAGGGCTTCATTAATTAAATTTTTTATGATTTTTCCTATAATTAATGTTTGGAATCAAGTATTATTGCATCTGTGGAAATATTGCCCAACTATGGAAAGTGACCAGTCCACGGCGACCATACTGCACATCCAAATATGTGACAAGCTCTTGTTTCAAGCATTGAGACACAGAAACTAGAACTATCACTGAAGGTGATTAATACCTCCGCTTTGGGTTTTTAGAGGAAAGCACTTCTGATCATGTAGGCGAAGGCCATAAGGAAATGTATACATAAAGATCATTTTTTGTTGTTGAAATTTGTATTTGCATGTGGCCTTCCACAGAACAGCACTGAATACTTAAAGAGCCCACACATATATGGTTTACATTTGGAAAAACACATTTACAATGTGCAACATGTATTCAAAATCGGTTCATTATTGTAGGACGAGTTGCACACACAAGAATCCCATTTGAAAACCCATAATAAATCCAAGTTAAAGGGAGATAACCTGGTTAAAATTGTCGCAGATCAAAAATTTGGGAATATGCGTATGTTCACTTAGTTGTGATAATGTTTGAAAGGTTTCGTCAAAATTGATTGATAAATGTAGGAGGAGTTGCATGCACAAGAATTTCATGTAGAAACCCATAATAAATCGAAGTTAAAGGGAGATAACCTAGTTAAAATTGCCACAGCTCAAAAATTTTGGAATATGCGCATGTTTACTTAGTAGTGATGATGTCTGTAAACTTTTGTCCAAATTGATTGATAAATGTAGGAGGAGTTGCGCACACAAGAATTTCATGCAGAAACCCATATTAAATCAAAGTTCAAGAGAGATAACCTGGTTAAAATTGTCGCAGATCAAAAAGTTTGGAATATGCACATGTTCACTTAGTAGAGATGATGTTTGAAAGGTTTCATCAAAATCGGTTCATTAATGTAGGAGGAGTTGTGCACACAAGAATTTGTTCGAACGGAAAGATATAATAAATCTAAGTCAAAGGGAGATAACCTGGTTAAAATTGTCGCAGATCAAAAATCTTGGAATATGCGCATGTTCACTTAGTAGTGATGATGTCTGAAAAGTTTTGTCCAAATTGATTGATAAATGTAGGAGGAGTTGCGCACACAAGAATTTCATGTAGAAACCCATATTAAATCAAAGTTCAAGAGAGATAACCTGGTTAAAATTGTCGCAGATTAAAAAGTTTGGAATATGCACATGTTCACTTAGTAGAGATGATGTTTGAAAGGTTTCATCAAAATCGGTTCATTAATGTAGGAGGAGTTGCGCACACAAGAATTTGTTCGGATGGAAAGACACAATAAATCTAAGTCAAAGGGAGAAAACCTGGTTAAAATTGTTGCAGATCAAAAATCTTGGAATATGCGCATGTTCACTTAGTAGTGATGATGTCAGAAAAGTTTTGTCCAAATTGATTGATAAATGTAGGAGAAGTTGTGCACACAAGAATTTCATGTAGAAACCCATATTAAATCAAAGTTCAAGAGAGATAACCTGGTTAAAATTGTCGCAGATTAAAAAGTTTGGAATATGCACATGTTCACTTAGTAGAGATGATGTTTGAAAGGTTTCATCAAAATCGGTTCATTAATGTAGGAGGAGTTGCGCACACAAGAATTTGTTCGGATGGAAAGACACAATAAATCTAAGTCAAAGGGAGAAAACCTGGTTAAAATTGTTGCAGATCAAAAATCTTGGAATATGCGCATGTTCACTTAGTAGTGATGATGTCTGAAAAGTTTTGTCCAAATTGATGGATAAATGTAGGAGGAGTTGCACGCACAAGAATTTCATGTAGAAACCCATAATAAATCTAAGTTAAAGGGAGATAACCTAGTTAAAATTGCCACAGCTCAAAAATTTTGGAATATGCGCATGTTCACTTAGTAGTGATGATGTCTGTAAACTTTCGTCCAAATTGATTGATAAATGTAGGAGGAGTTGCGCACACAAGAATTTCATGCAGAAACCCATATTAAATCAAAGTTCAAGAGAGATAACCTGGTTAAAATTGTCGCAGATCAAAAAGTTTGGAATATGCACATGTTCACTTAGTAGAGATGATGTTTGAAAGGTTTCATCAAAATCGGTTCATTAATGTAGGAGGAGTTGCGCACACAAGAATTTGTTCGAACGGAAAGACATAATAAATCTAAGTTAAAGGGAGATAACCTGGTTAAAATTGTCACAGATCAAAAATCTTGGAATATGCGCATGTTCACTTAGTAGTAATGATGTCTGAAAAGTTTTGTCCAAATTGATTGATAAATGTAGGAGGAGTTGCGCATACAAGAATTTCATGCAGAAACCCATATTAAATCAAAGTTCAAGAGAGATAACCTGGTTAAAATTGTCGCAGATTAAAAAGTTTGGAATATGCACATGTTCACTTAGTAGAGATGATGTCTGAAAGGTTTCATCAAAATTGGTTCATTAATGTAGGAGGAGTTGCGCACACAAGAATTTGTTCGGATGGAAAGACACAATAAATCTAAGTCAAAGGGAGAAAACCTGGTTAAAATTGTCGCAGATCAAAAATCTTGGAATATGCACATGTTCACTTAGTAGTGATGATGTCTGAAAAGTTTTGTCCAAATTGATTGATAAATGTAAAAGGAGTTGTGCACACAAGAATTTCATGTCCGGAAAGACGTACGGACGGACGTACGGACGGACGGACAGACGGCCGTACGGACGTACAGGGCGATTCCTATATAGCCCCCACTTCTTCGAAGCAGGGGTATAAAAATGCAATAGTCAGATAAATATTTTAATTGGTAGAGTGCTGGAAGCCCCATGTTTGGGCTTTACTCAGAAGTGCTGGTAGCATAGCTCAAGAGCCTCATATTCAGTGGAGATGTTTCATATTATTTTTGAAGTGAAATTATTTAGTCTGTATGATTTGCCTTGTTATAATTTATGGGAGAGTGAACAAATTTTGATGACCAAAACTAATTTAGCACTCTATTTATTTATTTATTCATTTATTTATTGGTGTTTAAGATCACATATTTCTGCACAATGGCTAATCGTGACAACATGGATATAAAGTCATGTCCAGCCAATCATTTATCCATGTTGCTCATTTTAAAGGACTTCCACCCCAAACATTGGTTACCAGGTCCTATTTTACAAGTAAAACAGAGCTTGTTTACCACAGTAAACAAGCATAGCTTTATTCCTGGGCTGAAATTTAGCACTCTACTAGTTAACCAATTACCCAGTGCACACGATATATGTTACTTTAATTATTTTTAAAAAAAAAATTTCAACAAAATCATATTATGTGACCCCCCTACTTGAACAAACTTGACAAACTCATTCCAATAAGGGGTCACATAAAATATTTTGTTGAAGATTTTTTTTAAAAAATAAGGAGTTTTTCAATGACTCAATTTGTAAATTATGCAGATGCACGGGGGAGGAACTGTTCCACGAAAGTGACTCCTGTTCCGACTTCACGGACGGTTCGCTTGCGATTAAATCTCCAGTTCGTTACCGACTTTCGCCTTTTTTCATTGACAGATGAAGAAAATATGGTGAGTATTCTATAGATATAATGTTTCTTGAATGGAAGGTTGTTTCTCTGGCAGGTAAAAAGGTACAGCATGTCACAATGTCATAAGCTACAGATCATTATCTAAGTTTACACAGTAAATATGTCCACGATCACTAGATTTTCACCGAAAAAAAAAATTAAAGACTGGTGATATGCCGACATTTTAGGGACCACTTGAGGTTACAGCTCTAGGTGAACAGTTTCACCTAGCAGTACAAAAATATCTTGTTTTAATATTGTGTGCAAATTTAGAATGAACAGTCGAAATGTAATCCTCTATAATGCTATCAAGTTGAACCTCGTGTAAGCTCAGTTCGCTAAAAGTGAAGATCCAGTTCGCTCAACAAGAAAACTCATAGGCTCCAGTTCACTTCACCGAAAATCATCCATTTATCTTGGCAGCATAATTGACGATTTTAATAAAGATATTGTGAGCAATATTGTGTTGATTTGCCCGAGCACTACCACATTTTGTTTAAAATTGTCATATAAGCAACAAGGACCGCTGTGGGTACGTTTTGCAATAATTTTGTGACATTAAACTACTGAGTGTAATTTTATTTCTACATCATAATTCACAATGTCGCAATGTGCCTGCTCAAACAATCGTTTTCTCCACCCAATATTTATTACACTAGTCTTTGCTGCCACCCTGCTTACCAATTTTGCAACAAGCCGTGTGATACTATACATGATACGTAACTTACGTTGCATGGTTTTGAGTTTGAGACGAAGATTCATCAACTTATAAAGGTGGATAAATCCTCATGTCAATCTCAAAATTAAGCAGCAAACATTTTATGAATATGGCCTCGGCAGTACAGTTCACGTGATAGCCTCGCTAAAGTACTTTTGAAAAAACAAATTGGGGATTGGGCAGACAATTAGATTTTATGACCTTTTAGTTTCTTTTGGATTTTATGGGATAAATTTAGAGTCATATAATACAAGTTGCTATATGTGTGTATATTATAATATATTGGATTTTTGTTTGGGCTACAATATATATTAAGGGGGAGCAGGCAGGGGGCGGTTCAATCCCATTTGTCCCACTCCTGGATTTTCACACCTCGGGATAGATTTCCTGGTTGTCCCACGTTGCTTAAAACAACATGTTATGGTCTTTATTATATTAGTCTTTATTATAATCTGAACGTAGGTTCACCTGATATGGTGATCATTTATTAATGAACATTTATCACAGAATTTTTTAAAAATGATTAATTTTAACCGGTGAATTATACACAACATTCGGTCAATCATTTTAAGTTTTTGGTATAAGTATTTGACATTTAGCAGAAATGTTTCACAATTTCATTTTACAATCGTATCGTCGACATGGCAAGTGCACAGATTTAAATTGAGTTCATCGAGAATAAACGTGGTGGACAAAACCTTGTGTTCAACAATTACTGTTATATGGTCAAAAATCGAAGACAAGATAAAGTATATTGGAGATGTGCTGTAAGAACGTGTCCTGCAACACTGCGTACACATAATCAAATACTAGTTGGGTTCAATCATCAGCATAACCACGAAGTGAACAACACAGATATTAGTGTGAGAAAGACTTTAATTAATATTAAAAAATGGTGTAGGGAAGAAGCAACACCCGTATCCCAAGTGTATAGACAAGAACTTTCAAAGCTTCGAACAACTGACTGAAATGACGATGTTCAGAACCTGGTGGAAAAACTACCCACACTACAGTCGTGTCACAGTGCGCTATACTGCCAACGGTCAAAGCTGATTCCCAAAATACCCAAAACAGTGTTAGAACTGGACTTAAAGGAAGAATGGGCTGAAACGTCAACAGGGGAACGATTTCTACTTGTGAATGCTACTGATGATAAGATATTGATATTTGCGACGGATAAAAATCTTCAGCAAATAGTAGCAACGGACACTGTCTATGGTGATGGAACATTTTATACGTGCCCAACCTTATTTTTCAGTTATACACACTGCATGGTTTTGTTGATGGCCATATGTATCAACTTGTATATGCCCTTTTTCCTGGAAAAAGTGAGGTCATTTACAGGAAGTTTTTTCATCTCCTAAAAGAAGCTTGTGTCGCCAGAGAGCTTAATTTACACCCTTCAGTGATGTTTTTTGACTTTGAAATAGCGGTACGAAATGCAGCTAGAAATGAATTCCCTGGAGTGAGCATCAAAGGGTGCTTTTCCCATTATACTCAGTGTTTATGGCGCAAGACACAAAGCACCGGCTTACAAACTGAATATAAAGAAGATGAGGAAGTTTGCAGACTTGTACGCAGGGCTGCCGTTTTGCCATTAGTACCGGAGGAACTAGTTGAAGACGTGTGGTTTTTTGCACTAGATGAGTTTGGAATGTCAGATTCCACTGTTAATGCCACACCATTTACTGACTATGTAACTACCCAATGGGTTGAAGGCGAAACAACTTCATGGAATCATTTCCACAGAGGGGCCCAGGACCACAAATCATTTAGAAGAATGGCACAGCAAAATAAAAAAGCAGATCCAAACTGCTCATCCAAATATATACAGCCTTATAGACCACCTAAAAGCCATCCAATCATTCAATGAAGTCTTGCAGATGCAGCTTGCAACAGGTGGCCTTCTTGCACCGAAAAAACGAAAGTATAGAAATATTGACAGTAGGCTTAATACTCTCAAACAAAGACTTTTGAATGGAGAGACAGACATTTTACAATATGCAGACCATGCTTCAGATCTGTTACATTTAGAAGGTTAAATATTGAATGAATGAATGAATGTATAATATATTATTGATATTCAGCATAATATAAATAATGCTTTCACATTACTGAGTGTTTTATTTGTGAAAATTATGGGTGCACAGAATAATATCTTGAAACAACCAGCAAAGCTTTAGCTCGTGGACGCGTGTATTATGTATTATTTATATTATCTGAAACAACTAGCAAAGTTTCAGCTCGTGGACCACCGGGTTGTACCCAGTGGTCCACAAGATGAAATTTTGCTAGTTGTTTCTAGATAATATAAATAATACATACTACACGCGTCCACAAGCTGAAACTTTGCTAGTTGTTTCTGGATAATATAAATAATACTTTCACATTTTTGAGTGTTTTATTTGCTGAAAATTATGGGTGCACAGAATAATAATATCTTTAAACAACTAGTTAAAATTGTACTAATTATTTCAGGATTTTTTTATTCTATGCACATCTAATTTTCAGCAAATAAAACACTCACTAATGTGAAATAAACTATAAATCAAAACCTTTCATCAAACCGCCTAACAAGTAATTAAAACTTCCCGGTTGTCCCACTTTTTTATTACGTTTTAACTACCTGAATTAAGAAAGTGGGACAAATGGGAAGTCACCCAAGGGGCATATGAGATCCATTAAATCTTGGAAACTCTTGTGATACTGGTGACATCAATGTTCATTTAAAAACAAAGCGAACCGATCTGATCAGTGATGAACTGGCACGTTTTGCATGAATGTTTAGAGCTCACAATCTCGGTCGTCCAGATCCCTTGGGTTGCTGTCGAACTTAAAATATGCTGAGAGTGATTATATCTTGCCTGATACCCCAGATTTCATTGAAGAAAATATTTATATGGAAGAAAACGAGGCTTACAAAATTACTGTATAGACAATTGGATTTCTGTACAAAATAAGCTTCTGTTAAAACACATGGCACCTTTACAATTTGTCCCCTTTGTTTCATCTTGTCCTTCAAATGGACAGCGGAGATATAGTTTTATATAAAACGAAATTTATTTGACTCAAATGATGTTAATATATGTACCTGCAATCTTCCATTTTTCAACTTTCTGTTAGAAATTCATTCGCTAGCGAACTGTAACAAATCGGTAAAGAACTGGCTAAAAAGTCGAACAGGAGACTCTTTCATGGAACAGTTCCTCCCCCATGAGATGGATTCTCTCGATTCATTACAAACAAATAAATGGTTAATTTAACTACAAGAAACACCATGGAGACTTGTACAAATTATTTTATTCATGTATTAGTGTTTAACTCGTAGAAGCCGGGAGTTGAGTTTTCTTGCCTGTGATGTAATACGGTAGGTAATCTGGCTGTGACGGTTCGGCTATCTTTGGGCTGGGGGAGAATTAAACACTGAGCAGGTGCTTCCTGTCAAGTGTCGTCTTCCTGAATAGGCCGACGACACATGACAAGAAGCACCTGCTTGACTGTAATTTTTTGTGGTATGTCATGTTCAATAAATTCATTCTGATTACCCGGCTTCTAAGGGTTACGGTGTCGCTTTTGGTAAGTTTGCCTATCTCATGGCTAAAATGTAGAGATGAAGTCAAGTTCAGGCAATCGTTTATACCTATGCTGCCCCCTTTAGAAAATTTGCACTCCAGGCGTTGGTTCCAGGAAACATTTTATCAATAGAGCAGAACTAATTTTCTGCAATAAATAAACAATGCACCACCTCCCTCATGTACAAATTACAAGCTAAAGCAATATGAAAAAGCTTACCTCAACTTTGTCAGGCAACACTTTTTTTCTGTAACCATTTTCAGTTTTTTTTTAACTCTTTACCTAATACTAGTAGAGGTCAACACTTGCCAAAAAATGTATTAATGACAAAATTTTTTACCTTGTTGCATTAAAAACATATCTTATGACCCCTAATTGGGCTGGCATTGTTAAGAAAAACTGCTTGCAATTTTATTAATTTTTCCAAAACATAGCTTTTGATCCCTCTTTGGTGTGAGCTAATTTTCAAAGAGCGACCACAAGCAATGTACTGTAATAAAAAAATTTTTAAATTACTAAAATTTGAATTGCGATTTCTGTGAAAGGCAGTGCTTGCCTTAAGATGGGATGATCAGCCCAAACCCTGTAAACCGCCCCAAAGTCACATATAGGGGCCTTTTTGTGTGCCCTGTGTATCAAAAGCAAGTGAAATCAGAAGCTTCAATTATTCATGTGAACAGTCGGTCAGATTTTTTACATATCGTTGTTCTCAAGTACTTTTTGTTTTTAAGTTTTGGTTTCAGACCTTGGGTTGTGTTCTGAAGTCACAGTGAATAATGAGAGAAGGGAACATTAGCACATTGTGTTGTACAATGTATAATTGTTCCCTTCTTTCATTGTTCATTTCAGTTTTCCATAAAAGGCATGCCAAACTAGTCTTCATTTCTTTTGCTTCCAAAGAATAATTCCAATCCATGACTCCTTTGACTCCCAATTCATGGTTCATGTACACAAAAGTCACTGGAAGAAAAGCAAGTCAAGAATAAAGTGTTTAACCCTAAGTTCTCAGATTAATTTTGTTAGTACACCTGTGGATAGCTGCAGATGACTTAACAGTGTTTCAATTGAACCCAGGTGGCCCTGAGGAGATGCCAAGTTTTAGAGGAGCTAGCCAATACCTTGATTCACTCACTTGTGTCAGTAGCAATAGTTAACCTGGCATAAAAGACACGAAACAGCCAAATTTAAACTCCAAATGGTCAAACATTTTACATATTTGAATGTTCTGGTTTTGTCATATTTCAGAATGTTATTTATTTATTTATTTATTGGTGTTTAAGGTCACATATTTATGCACAATGGCTAACCATGACCGTGACAGTTTTACGGGTGGAGGAAGCCGGAGTACCCGGAGAGAACCACCGAGCAACGGCGAGCAACTGTCAGCTCCCCAACATACCAACTCCACACAAGCAGGGTTAGCATTGGTTGAAGACAGGTGCACCATCGACGTGCAGTACGCCTTAGTACACAGCGTCACCGTGCCCCCACGTGGGCAATGGGGGTGAAGTGTCTTGCCCAAGGACACAACGCGGTTGCCGCAGGTGGGATTCGAACCGAGGACCTCTCGGCTTGCAGCCTGCACCTCTACCAACTGAGCCACCGCGCCCCTTTCAGAATGTTAATCACTAAATTGGCAGGATCCTTTCAATTTGACACAAAACAGGAACGCAGATTTCAAGGAAACGATCGTTCCATTTCTGTGCAGTTTCCAGAATCACGGAAACGAAAAACAGGTTTCGACAAATTTTTTAGCATTTCACTTTTCATCAAGGGACACTTAAAAATTAAAATGCACAAATTTTCTGCCAAGACTAAATAAAATTGTATTATTTATTATTGATGAAACAGTGATCCGATTTGTAACAGTAACAATGGTGCTCACATTTTGACAGTCTCAGTCGATTCAGATTGCTGAGTAAGCATGTTGCCAACAGTTTTTACTAAATACGAATGCACCCAATTTCGGCGTGTTTGACAACAAAACCATTCGAAGTCAAACACACGAAACTGTATCATTGAAAACAATAACAAAATCAAATTTTATCTCTGAAACTGACAATGAAGGGAACATTTTTTTGCTAAAATGCAAGATATGTTCTTCCAATTTCAAAGCGGTCCATGCAGAATCAAGTAGAAGAGGTGTGTTGAAGCTTTATTCATATCCAAGGTTAACTCTTAGAAGCCAGGGAATAAGAATGAATTTATTGAACATGACATACCGCGAAAAACTTACAGTAAAGCAGGTGCTTCTAGTCAAGTGCCATCTGCCTGACACTTGATCAGAAGCACTTGCTGAGTTTTTAATTCTCCCCCAGCCCAAAGATAGCCGAACCGTCACTGCCAGATTACATCACTGACAAGAAAACTTGACAACCAGTTTCTAAGAGTTAACCGACAATTAAACCCAATTAATTCAATATCCTTACCTTCATAAACAGCATTTCACACTTGGCAATTAGCCCCTTCCAAGCACTAAGAATTTTTAAATAATTTTTTTATTTATTTGTTCAACTTTAAAGTAAAAAACAAAAAAAATATTTCATTGTCCTGTCAGTTATGATTGTTGTTTCACTTTTTTGATTTTTATTTCATCAAATGTATTCACTAGCAATCCACTTCATATTCTTGGTACTTTTAAAACATTTGCAGGTCTTATACTGGAAACCAAGATAAGAAAGTGGGTACAGAATAAATGAGAAATAAAAATAGGTTCCTTGATAGTTCTTGTTGGAACCAAAAAGTAGTTTCCATAAGGTTCCCAGGCATCAAATACACGGAACCTATTTTCTGGTTTCGTGAATTTCTGAAATCTGCATGCCTGACAAAATTAAGAGGGCGGAAACAATCAGTGGCCGGGATAAGGTCAGATGCAACATATGGACAGCATGATGAATGCAACCCATTCCATTAGATACAAGCATAATTTACGCACGAGAAAAAAAACGTATTATATGTGATGTATCCCATGGTACTAAACATTCATACAAAAAATTATTCAAATCAGAGCTTTTATATGGAAGTTCTGTACAAAAACAGATTTCTGCATCGTCGGTACAAAATGGCGGCTGGCAGCCATCTTGAATTTCGGACCGCACCCAAAAACACTCGTTCTCATCCCACGGTCATAACAAAGGTACCCAAGAACTTTTGTAAAGATTGGTTCATAAATACGGCCTCTAGCCCGAGCCGTATCCAATTGTTGACGGACAGACGGACGACGGGTCATGGCATAAGCTCAAATTTGGCTTCGCCAAAGTAGAGCTAAAAATGGTTTCTCATTGAAATATTCTGTTCTGTTCCTTCTTTTTTTTTTGGCGGGGGGGGGGGGGGGGGGGGGTCAGTTATTGGGGTTTAATGATACTTTTGACACCCAGGGTTATCTCATGTAGGACAGTTTTACGAGTGGAGGAAGTCGGAATACCTGGAGAACCACTGATCAGTTGCAAACAACTACCAGACTCCTCAATGTACAAACTCCACACAAGCAGGGTTAACATTGGTTAAAGGCAACTGCACCATCAATGGGCAGTACACCTTAGTTCACAGCACCACTATGTGGGCAATCAGGGAGCCCATATATGAACCCAGGGACTTGGCTTTAACAAACCTGAATCTCACGCCCCTAAGGATTCTGCACACCAAATATCAAAACATTCCGACTGCTGGATCTGAAGAAGAAGAATTTTAAAGAAAATTCCTCATTTTGAACCAAGTTACAATTCGAGCTCCCACAATCAGCCCAAATATGGACCTAGGGACATGGCTTGAACAAACTTGAATCTTACCCCCCCCCCCCCCCCCCAAGGATGCTGCATAAAAAATATCAAAAGCATTCATCTGCTGGATCTGAAGATTTTTCAAGAAAATTCCTCATTTTGAACTAAGTTGTCATTCAGGCTCCCATAGTGAGCCCAAATATGAACCCAGGGACTTGGCTTGAACAAACTTGAATCTCAGCCCCCTAAGGTTGCTCCATGCCAAATATCAAAACATTCCAACTGCTGAATCTGAAGAAGAAGATTTTTAAAGAAAAATTCCTCATATTGACTAAGTTATAATTTGGGCTCCCACAGGGAGCCCAAATATGGACCCATGGACTTGGCTTTAACACACTTGAATTCTCCCCTTCCCCACAAGGATGCTACTCACCACATATCAAACCATTCCGACTGCTGGATCTGAAGAAGATTTTTTAAGAAAATTCCTCATTTCGAACAAAGTTACAATTCAAGCTCCCACAGTGAGCCCAAATATGGACCTTGGGACATGGCTTGAACAAACTTGAATCTCACCCCCCTAAGGATGCTGCATACCAAATATCACAAGATTCTGCCTGCTGGATCTTGAGAAGAAGATTTTCAAAGAAATTTGCCTGAAATGCACTAAGTTCGAATTTGGGCTTCTATAGTGAGCCCAAATATGAATCCAGGTGGCCGATTTGAACAAACTGGAATCAGATCCACCCCACAATGTTGCATACCAAATATCAAAAGATTCTGCCTGCAGGATCTGGAGAAGAAGATTTTTGAAGAAATTTGCCTGAAATGCACTAAGTTCAAATTCGAGCTTCTATAGTGAGCCCAAATATGAATCTAGGGAGCCGATTTGAACAAAATAGAATCAGATCCACCCCATAATGTTGCATACCAAATATCAAAAGATTCTGCCTGCTGGATCTGGAGAAGATTTTTTACGAAATTTGCCTGAAAAGCACTAAATTCAAATTTGGGCTCCTATACTGAGCCCAAATATAAACCCAGGGAGCCGATTTGAACAAACTTGAATCAGATCCACCCCACAATGTTGCATACCCAATATCAAAAGATTCTGCCTGCTGGATCTTGAGAAGAAGATTTTCAAAGAAATTTGCCTGAAATGCACTAAGTTCAAATTTGGGCTCCTATACTGAGCCCAAATATAAACCCAGGGGGCCGATTTGAACAAACTTGAATCAGATCCACCCCACAATGTTACATACCAAATATCAAAAGATTCTGCCTGCTGGATCTGGAGAAGATTTTTTAAGAAATTTACCTGAAATGCACTAAGTTCGAAATCGGGCTCCTATACTGAGCCCAAATATGAACCCAGGGGGCCGATTTGAACAAACTTGAATCAGATCCACCCTCCAATGTTGCATACGAAATATCAAAAGATTCTGCCTGCTGGATCTGGAGAAGAAGATTTTTTAATGTTTTTCCCATTGCCTACAGTGTTAAAAAGTGCTGACTCAGCACTTTTTCAATGTCCTGAAACTGTACCCTATGATAAAACCGATGGCAATTTTTTTTTATCAATTCTTTCTGTTGGTCCTAAGGAAGCTTCACACCAAATAAAAATTCTCGGTGCCGTGCAGTTTTGGAGATATGGGCGTTTTAATTTTTTTCTATTTTTAGCTCCTGCGGTTCCCATGGGGCTGCGGGAAAAAAAAAATCAGCATAAATTAGGTACTTATGACCCAATAAGCCCTCACATAAAATTTGGTTCAAATCAGCGTCTCGGTTTGGAAAATACAAATTTTGGTCGGGGCCAAAAATTTTGCCCCTCCCATAACGACGCCAAGTATAGCCCCACAAACTTCTCTTGAACAAATCTGAGTTTACACCTCAAAAGGAAGCTGCACACCAAATATCAAGTCTGTGCTACTGCTGGTTCATGAGAAGATTTTTTAAGATTTCAGCACACTTTTTGGGTGTGGCCCTACCAACGGGCGGGGCAACTTGATTTGAACAAAATCAAATTGCGATGTCATAACAAACTATTATCTCAAAAATCAATTAAATTGGTTCAGCGGTTTGGGAGGAGAAGACGCAAACACCATGTTCACGGACGACGGACGGTGAGTGATCACTATAGCTCTCCTGACTGAAAGTCAGGTGAGCTAAAAACAATATGTGTTATCCCTCGATGGAATGAGCTTGTTCCAATGAGGGGTCAGATGATATGGTTTTGTTGAATTTTTTTGAAAAATAATTTTTTTCAATTGCTCAATTTGGAAATTACGTGAAGCAGTCAATTATTTTGGTACAGGGTAACTCTTAATCTGTTGAGTATTTTCTCGAATTTCTCATGAAATCATGTTATGGTTGCTTTAAACAAGAGTTGGGAACAAATCTCTACCAGATAACACTGTAACAGTTCTGAAGAAGTTAACAAATGAAGAGCAAGGACAGTTTGAGTAAAGTTTCTTGCTGATTGGCAGAGGTCCAGTACAAGGGGCAAAAGAAAAAATTATCATCTCAATTCTTTTGAGGCAGGTGCAAGGTGAGGAAATATTTCCAATTTGTGCAAACACATACAATCATAAGTTTGGTTTCACTTAAATATGAAGTATAAGTAAATAATAGCGAGCCTTTACTGTGGTACTAACATTTTTCGATAGAACCCTGAACACAGAAGTAAAATCCCTACAATTCTTAATGAGGAAAGCTAAACAGGCAGATCATTTAACTGGTAGAGTGCTGGAAGCCCATATTTGGGCTTTGGGGGCATGGTGACATTGCAATAACCGGTTCTCATCAAATCACCGAAGTTAAGCAATGTGTGGGCCCGGTTAGTCCATGGATGGGTGACCGTCTGAGTGATTAATTCGGACTCCTGCATTGTGTCCTTGGGCAAGGCAATTAACCCTGATTGTCCACACAGGGACACGATAACGCCACGTACTAAGGCATACTGCTTGTCGATGGTGTGCATGTCTTCAACCAATCTAACCCTGCCTGTGCTGCAGTGCGGAGTTACGATGTTGGGGAGCTGGCAGCTGCTTGTCGTTGCTCGGTGGTTTTCTCTGGCTTCCTCCATGTATAAAACTGTCACCAACATGATATGACCTTGGCTGTTAAAGTGTCATTAAATCCTAATAAATCAATCAATTTGGGCTTCATTCTCAAGTGCAGGTACAGCTACGCAAAGGTTTCATATTCAGTAGATGTGTTTCATATTATCCTTCAATTGACAGCATTTAGCTTGTTAGGATTTGTCTTGTTACACTTTATGGGAGAGTGCCCAAAGGCACTCTCCCATAAACTGTAACAAGGCAAAAACATGTGAGCAAATTTTGATAGCCAAAAATAATTCAGCACTCTACCAGCTAACACTGCATACATCTTTAGCCTTGCAGAAAGGAAATAAAAGCCCATAAAGGGAATATCTGTGTCAATTTATCTTGTCCCATTCAGGTGTCCCATCACTCAATATTTACATATCAATAAGTCCTGGAATACCGCAACCCCTTAAGAACTAGGTGTACAAACAATATAGGAAGTAATAGACACCAGAGCAAGCAAACACAAGAACATATATACTTTGCATCAGCCTGCCTTAGGTAAATGGCAAAAATAAACATGCATACTGACTGCTAAAGGTACTGTATAATATATATGACTAGCTGGTGTAATACATTGAAAAGACTTATCTGGAATTTGTTGCAATTAATACTGCTATTAAGGTAATATTAAACCTATTTACAAAGCACTTTGAATCAAGAATGTCTTGAGGGTTTTAATGTTTGACTTTGCTGACAAAAAACTGCTTTAGCAGCCCAAAATTATATGTTCACTAGCAATAAAATGAAAGACCACGTCAACTACAAATCTACATTCTCCTTAGGGGCAATGAACCCAAAATAAATAGAGTTCTCCAACTTAACATACCCAACCCAAATGTCAAGTTTGGTTCCAATCCACCCAGTGGAACTTTAGTAGACAGAAACCAGGAAAATTTTATTTATTTATTTATTGGAGTTTAAGATCACATATTTCTGCACAATGGTTAATCGTAATAGCAACAAATGGATATAACGTCAAGTAAACTATTTTCAGTTGAAATAAAAATACATGGTGAGAAGCTTCAACTTTTCGTTTCATGTTTGCAGAAAAACTGTCCAAATATTCAGTGATATGACCAAAATGTCTCGATAAACTGACCAAAAACAAAATATTGTAAAAGTTTGGCAAAATGTCCCAATGTTTTGGCAAAGTGTCCTGATTTCCAATGAACTGTACCAGTTTTTATCTGGATGAAATTTACTTTTGCCCAAGTGTCTCAAAATGAGCTCAACCAGATCATTTTGGGAGTCTACAGGGGCCAAATATGGCACCCATTCCCAATGGCACTTTGGCATGATTTTTCCCAATTCAGACCCAACCTTTCCCAATCTTAGTCCTCGTTCAAAAACAATTTAATCCTTCTTTAACCCTTGAAGGCCTAATTTTGGCTTTCATCACTTTTTACTGCAACAAAACAGGAACCTAAAACAGGCAGTTTTTAGACATTTGCAAGTTACATCCCAAGAACCTTATCAGTTCTAGGCTTCAGTTCTCTCGACGAGCTCGTTTCAAAGAGGGATCACATGATATGGTTTCGTTGAAATTTTTCGAAAAATAATATTTTTTCAGCTGCTGAATTTGTATATTACGCAGACAGATGCGGGCGATTCGTTGGGTAAAGGGTTAAAGGGTAGCAATATGCATAAATATCTTCATTATTTAATAGTACAGTGGAACCCTGTTAATTGAATACCCACTTTGCCAATGAATATTATTCAATTAACAGGGATTGTGCCACTTTCCTGTATTCTAGAGATAAACTTAGCATTTATTTGCTTATATCTTGTTTGGCAGGGTTCCATGAGCTCTGTCAAACAAGATAAAATAGATTAAATTCCTGCATTGCATGTACTGAGGCCAAATAGGTCTATAAACAAAGGAAAACTGTGGCGAGTCAGGGTAATTTCTCGACCAGTTACAAGATTTTTTATTCAATTAACAAGAATTTATTCTATAACCTATATTAAATTAACAGGTCAAATTTGTACTGGAGATATAATGGTAAATAGTTTTGTGTTGAGAAATTATATTCAATTAACAGGGTTATTCAGTTAAGAGATATCCAATTAAGTGGACTTCACTGTGTAAGAACAATTCATTTGATAGAGATTACAGAGACTGATCATTAGTTGTTCTCAGTTCGATATGAAGGTAACATTTCTTATTCTTTGTATGTTTCTTCTCCCAAATAAATTCCCAATTGGAGCCTTCATGATGCGGATTTCCCAAAGGCATGGTTCCAGGACCCTTTCCCAAAGAGGGCAGAAGAATTCCTGGTCATAAACTCTTTTGGATACCAAAATTAAAATGCAAGTGTCAATGACACTGCAGCTCAACTTGTCCAAGAAGGGACTGAACTAAATTGGAAGATCCAGTAAGTCATTCAATCAAGTTTTTACAGAAAAGACATCACACCAAAGCTACAAGGGAAATCTGAAAAAGATCTGGTGAGGGATGTGACCTGTAGGGTGCACTAATGGAACTGTTGACAATTTATATGTCAAATCGAAGACTGCTGATGACAGCCATGTTTTTCAATGAAATTCAGAAAAATTTGATAGCTCCCATGTAGATATCACACCAAAGCTACATATGAAATTTGAAAAAAATTGGGTGAGGCCTGTAGGGTGTGCCATTGGAATTATTGACAATTTATATGCCAAATCTAAGATGGCCACTGAAATTTGAAAAAGATCGGGTCAGAGATGCGGCCTATAGGCTGTGCCAATGGAATTGTTGACAGTTTATATGTCAAATCTAAATGGCCACTGGCAGCCATGTTTTACACAAAATTCGGAAAAATTCAATAGCTCCCATCTAGACATTGCCCCAAAGCCATGTATGAAATTTGGAACGGATCGGGTGAGAGCTGCGGCCTGTAGGGTGTGCTACAGAAATTGTGGATGGACAGAGGAATGCATGGACGAACGGATGGATATACAGATGGATGTAATTGCAGATAAATGTACAGGCAGATGTACAGATGAACAGACATACAGATGGACAGCAGATAGCAAAACATCCCAATATCTGAGCTAAAAAATAATGACCAGATATTGTAAAACATTAGCTAAAGAGTTCAAATTCTTCAAGAATAAAGAATTGAATACAAATGGCTTCCCTCTTTTTTTCAATTTTAAAACATTTTCAAGCAATCAATAATCAATGTTCTGAAAGTTTATTAAAATTTTCATGAAAGTCTCCAATTAATTAATTTATTTATTGGTGTTTAATAGCCCTTACGTCCTCAGATTATTTTACGTTAATAACTACCATATATACAGTACATTTGCCAGGATTAGTTGCAATCCATGCATGGGCAGTAATGTCTGCACACGTGTTTACCAGGTAATAAAAATCATCAGCAGCAAAATTTTAATGAATGAAGGTTCGAGTTGTACTTGGTGCTTCATTAATTAATTTTTTTATGATTATTCCTATAATTAGTGTTCGGAGTCTAATATTATTGCATCCAAGAAAATGTTACTTACCCATGGAAAGTGACCTGTCCATGGCAGCTGTATTGTAGATGTACAGAACTGCAAATAAGGTCACACAAAGTAGATCTTCTATTTCTCAGGCCATTATTTGTAAAATTGCATGCAGGCAAGCGGCTTTTTATTTTAATTTTTATTTCTGTAATTATTTCTTTGCCATCAAAAGTTCATGTTCTTGGTTTATGTTTTAGGCCTCATAATCTACGGAATAGCATGGGTGGTGGTGTATTTCGTCCTTTGAGAACAAGAAGGCTTTGCAATGCTAAAGCATTTCAAAAGACTTCTTGCACTCAAGGGACAAATTTATGAATTTTTTTAACTTGGGTTATTTATCAAACATAAACCATTTAAATTTATTTTTTTAAAGTTTACACTGTTTGTAAAAAGACAGCATGCGGCAGCCAAAAGGACTGTGTGGGAGGGCCTGAGAAACAGATTTGGATTTTTTTTTTTTAGGCCTAACCCAACAGCATTACTACATTACTATAATCATGCAGGCAGCCAAAAATGATGTAAAAACACTATCAAGATAATAAAAATGCATCTTACCAGTCAAGTTCTCCGGAAGGAAGAATATGCTTGCGACAACTTTTTCAGAGCAATATAAAAGGGGTTGTTTATGGCTATACTGGGACGTAACTGGTAGAGTGGTACATTATTTATCAAAGGTGATTTGCGAGAAGAATATTTTTTTTCAAAGATACCATGCTACCAGCAAAAGGAGCCTAACTTTAGCAAGATATTCTTCATAATTAATTTAAATGATAAAACAAGTGCAACACCAAGGGTGGCTATGCTACCCCATCCCCCCAATGCCAAGCATGAGTTTCTAGTCATTTATCTTTTTTGATATTGAATTAATAAATATCTTTTCTTACCTTATCTCCATTAAACCATAGCACCAATACAGCAGGCCACCAAATGTGTCCATGGGACTCGAATGACCCCGCTTCATGATAAGACCACTTTCAATCCCAACCTGCATTATGTGGTTATAAACCTATGTATAAAATTTTGTTTCATTTTGTTCAGTCAAACTGAAGTTATCATCCAGCAACCAAATTCGGGGCGTACAGATGGGCAAACGTACAAAGGTAACACTTAATGCCCCTGCCAAAATTGATGGGGGCATAAATGAAAGTGTCAATGACACTGTCGCTCAACTTGAATGTGTGCTGTGTTTGATGAAAAGGATAATGTTCAATGTTTATGAAAGAATTATGAAATATCACAAGAATTGTGATCACTGAGAATATGTTAATTTCTGTTGCCTGTATGCTATGTTTTCAATAAAAATAATTTGAGCTGCAGACTGTACGAAAGACTTGAGGGGTGGGTTAATGTGGCCCTCACAGTTAATGTATGTCAACCAAAGTTACCAAGTTACAGTGAAATTATTCCAAAACAAGTCATCGTATCAAATTACAATGAAATCTCTTCATAAATATGGCCTGTAGACTGCTAAAGGTTTTCAGGCTTCAGGCCTGTGTAGCCACCATGGTTGACCGATCGCAACCTAAAGGGCAGGTCCTCATCTAGACATTATACGGAATCATCCTACCAAGTTACAATGAAATCCCTTCATGAATACGACCTGCAGTCTGTGCTAAAGGTTTTCGGGTTTTGGGCATGGGCAGCCATCACAGTTGAATGGTCGCAACCAAAAGGGGACGTTCTCATCTAGACATTAAATGGAGTCATACTACCAAGTTACAATGAAATCCCTTCATAAATATGACCTGTAGACTGTGCTAAAGGTTTTGGGGCTTAGGGCCCCTGTAGCCATCACAACCAAAAGGGGACATTCTCATCTAGATATTATATGGAGTCATCCTTCCAAGTTACAATGAAATCCCTCCACAAATACGACCTCTAGACTGTGATAAAGGTTTTCAGGTTTTGGGGTCGGGCAGCCATCACGATTGACAGATCGAGACCAAATGGGGAAGTTCTCATCTAGACATCATACAGAGACATCCTACCAAGTTGAAATGAAATAACTCCGTATTAAATATGACCTGTAGACTGTGCTAAAAGTTTTTGGGTTTCGGGCTTGGGCAGCCGCAACGGTTGACAGATCATGACCAAAAGGGGACGTTCTCATCTGGATATTATACAGAGTCATCCTACCAAGTTACCATGAAATCCCTTCATAAATACGAACTGTAGACTGTGCTAAACGTTTTTGGGTTTTGGGCTTGAGCAGCCATCACAGTTGACCAATCTCGACCAAAAGGGGACGTTGTCATCTGGACATGTGACCCCAAACCTGCATATGAAATATCATGATGATCGGACAAAAACTACGGGGTGTAGCCTGTGCTAAAGGAAAATGTGAACAGACTCACATACTAACAGTCTCACAGATAGGGCTGCATGGTATATCAACCAGAGGCCCCAAGGGGCCTGAGGGCGCTTACCTGACATGGTAGCCTAAATATCAACCCAGAGAATTGATTTCAAAAAGTTGCATCTGCTCCTCCTAAGAAAAGCTTATACCAAATATCCCAAGATTCTGACCAGTGGATCTGAAAAAAAAGATTTTTAAAGAATATTCCTCATATTGAACTAAGTTATAATTCGGGCACCCACAGGGAGCCCATATATGAACCCAGGGACTTGGCTTTAACAAACTTGAATCTCACCCCCCTAAGGATGCTGCACACCAAATATCAAAACATTCCGACTGCTAGATCTAAAGAAGATGATTTTTAAAGAAAATTCCTCATTTTGAACTAAGTTACAATTCAAGCTCCCACAGTGAGTCCAAATATGGACCTAGGGACTTGGCTTGAACAAACTTGAATCTCACCCCTCCCCCCCCCCCCCCCCCCCCCCCAAGGATGCTGCATATCAAATATCAAAACATTCCAACTGCTGGATCTGAAGAAGATTTTTAAAGAAAATTCCTCATTTTGAACTAAGTTATAATTCGGGCTACCACAGTGAGCCCAAATATGAACCCAGGGACTTGGCTTGAACAAACTTGAATCTCACCCCCCTAAGCATGGCGCATACCAAATATCAAAAGATTCTGCCTGCTGGATCTTGAGAAGAAGATTTTCAAAGAAATTTGCCTGAAATGCACTAAGTTCGAATTCAAGCTTCTATAGTGATCCCAAATATGAATCTAGGGAGCCGATTTGAACAAACTTGTATCAGATCCACCCCACAATGTTGCATACCAAATATCAAAAGATTCTGCCTGCTGAATCTGGAGAAGATTTTTTAAGAAATTTGCCTGAAATGCACCAAGTTCGATTTCGGGCTTTTATAGTGAGCCCAAATATGAATCTAGTGAGCCGATTTGAACAAACTTGAATCAGATCCACCCCACAATGTTGCATACCAAATATCAAAAGATTCTGCCTGCTGGATCTGGAGAAGATTTTTTAAGAAATTTGCCTGAAATGCACTGAGTTCGAATTCAAGCTTCTATACTGAACCCAAATATAAACCCAGGGGGTCGATTTGAACAAACTTCAATTAGATCCACCTCACAATGTTGCATACCAAATATCAAAAGATTCTGCCTGCTGGATCTGGAGAAGAAGATTTTTTAAGAAATATGCCTGAAATGCACTAAGTTCGAATTCGGGCTTCTACAGTGAGCCCAAATATGAATCCAGGGAACCGATTTGAACAAACTTGAATCAGATCCACCCCACAATGTTGCATACCAAATATCAAAAGATTCTGCCTGCTGGATCTGGAGAAGAAGATTTTTTAAGAAAAATGACTAAGTTCGAATTCGAGCTTCTATACTGAGCCCAAATATAAACCCAGGGGGCCGATTTGAACAAACTTGAATCAGATCCACCCCTTAATGTTGCATGCCAAATATCAAAAGATTCTGCCTGCTGGATCTGGAGAAGAAGATTTTTTAAGAAATTTGCCTGAAATGCAATAAGTTTGAATTCGGGCTTCTATAGTGAGCCCAAATATGAATCCAGATAGCCGATTTGAACAAACTTCAATCAGATCCACCCCACAATGTTGCATACCAAATATCAAAAGATTCTGCCTGCTGGATCTGGAGAAGAAGATTTTTAAAGAAATTTGCCTGAAATGCACTAAGTTCGAAATCGGGCTCCTATACTGAGCCCAAATATAAACCCAGGGAGCCGATTTGAACAAACTTGAATCAGATCCACCCTACAATGTTGCATACCAAATATCAAAAGATTCTGCCTGCTGGATCTGGAGAAGAAGATTTTTTAATCTTTTTCCCATTGCCTACAGTGTTAAAAAGTGCTGACTCAACACTTTTTCAAAGTCCTGAAAAAAGTACCTTGTGAACAAACCGATAGGGATTTTTTTAACCATTCTATTCTACTGGATAAAAGTAAGCTTTATACAAAATAAGAATTCTCTGTGCCATGTAGTTTTGGAGATATGGCAGTTTTAAGGTTTTTCCTATTTTTAGCCCCCGAGGTTCCCACAGGGCAATGAGAAAATTTTTTTTTGCATCAATCAACTACTTATGACCCATTATCATCTCATATCAAATTTGGTTCAAATCTCGACTTGACGGTTCTGAAAATAGAAATTTTAGGCGTGGCCAAAATTTTTGCCCCTCCCATAACAAAGGCAAATAATGCCCGACAAACTTCTCTTGAACAAACTTGATTCTAAACCTCAAAAGGACTCTGTATACCACATATCAAGTCTCTGCTACTGGTGGTTCATTAGAAGAAGATTTTCAAAAAATTTGGCCATTTTTTCCCCCACACCTCTGCTCAATATGAGCCGAAACCTATTTTGGATAAAAATCAAAATGCCCCTATATAACCACTACTTACATGAAATTTAATTAAAATGTGGCCAGTGGTTTAGGAGAAAGAGGCTCAAACACCACCTTTACGACGGACGACGGACGAAGAGTGATAAGAAAAGCTCACCCTGACTTTCAGTCAGGTGAGCTAATAAACTGAGATACAGTACGTGGAGAGTGCATTATCACTAAATCACCCACAGAGTGGAGATTCCACCCAAGCAATAATTGCAAATTTGTTGCAAAGTTTCAGCCATTGGCTGAAACATTGCTTGTGTTTTTTGTTGATATGTACAAAATTTGAAAGTTATAACTTGGGTGAGAACTCCACTCTGCGGGTGATTTAGTTACAATCCACTCTCCACGTACTGTATACCGGTATTCAAACCAATATCGATTGAATACCGGTGTAATCACAAAAATATCAGTTTATCATCATTATTTATTTACCCACAATTTAATTTTCAAGATGTCTTGGGTTTTTTAACTGTTGCCCTGAATGAATAATAATATTATCCCTTTATCCAAGGAATCGTCTGTTTGTGCCCTCGTAATCTACAAATTCAGCAGTTGAAAAAATAATTTTCAAAAATTTCAACAAAACTTTATCATGTGACCCCTCATTGGAACGAGCTCATTCCAATGAGGGGGTCACATGATATAGTTTTGTTGAAATACTTTGAAAATAATAAATTTTGTTATCGTCTGCGTTGGGTAAAAGTTTTTCGAACCGCATCATCAATGTATGCTAATTCGTTCCGACTGTGATGCCTCGAGTCTCGATTGTGGTATTTGTGTTCATTTATCTGAACTTATCTGAACAGTTTTCGATATACTGGTGTACCGCGGTATTTTTTTTAATACCGATACCGGTATTCAAATTTGAATATTGTGCAGCCCTACTCACAGACTAACTACCAGATTTCCGCACGTGCGATGGCAACAGCTTATCTTGACTTTGTCAAGTTAAGCTAAAAACAAGTTTATAAACATTTTTTTTCTACTGCTGAGCAAACAAGCTAATGTGTACAGTATAAAGCCACTATACTGGCTTTAGGCACTTTTCAATAGAACAATGATAGTGGCTTTTAGCACTCAACCAGTTAAGGGTTAACCCTTCACCTAACGAATTGCCCGCATCAGCCAGCATAATATGCAAAATGAGCAGTCTAAAAAATTTAATTTTTCAAAATATTTCAACAAAACCATATCATGTGACCCCTCATTGGAACGAGCTCAATGAAAATTTTTAAAAAATTATATTTAAAATAATAAATTTTGAAATCGTCTGCATTGGGTAAAGGGTCGAGATCCTTTTCAGCATCTATGTCCATGAAAGACCGCACCACAAATGTAAAGTCAAGTTTAGCTAACTATTCATATGCAAGCTTCCCACACGCAGGTATTGTCAAGTAGATCCTATTGTACAAGTAAAACAGAATTTGTATACCACAGCAAGCAAGCTCTGCTCCAATTCCCAAGATTCCCATGGGGAGGGAATAATTACGTTTCTGATTTATAATTTACAAGAAGTTATGGTACATCCGTGGATGTCAATATTCATAAATTTAAGCTGTACTTACCTCTTTATGTTTGTTGATAACCTCTGGTAATGAAACATGAGACAATGGTTTATGACCAAAGTAACACATTACTCAGGAGATTTAATCTTCCAAAAATAGCAGAACAGATCATTAAAAATCCTTTAAATTTTAAATGTTAGTCCTAGACATAACTGAAGTACCCATTCCTCCATTTACAAGTCTTAATCACAAACATTGCAATAGATTACAGTTAATCAATAGAGATAATGTCTTGTGGTATTTTAACAAATTATGATATGTCACAAACCATAACCTAGAATAATTTGTCCTCTACCATGAAAACTTATAACTAATAGCAACACATAAAAGTGAAATCACAAGAGTCAAGAAGGCAGTAAACCAAATGTCTCTTCAAATGTATTAAAAACATTTTTGTTAAGGTTTTTTTTCTGCATATGACAGTGTGTTGGCAGTGTATGGATTACAGGCCTTGAAACATGATAAATTTATAATTATATGCAAGAAAATATTCACAATACCCCCCTATTGAAAACCTATACCATGGCATAAAGCCGAAAATTTTGAAAGCATCCATTGAAAGGAATGGTGGCAGTGTCAATATTGACAAGCCCAGACAAAAGAGAGGCAAATCCAAAATGTATTCACACCCTTTTTGTATGGCCACATCAAGAGAAAATGTTGTTTCTATCAGGAAATGAGTTGTGTTCTAGATTTTGTAGATATAAAGATTTATAACTTGCAGTGTTTGGTGTTTACTTGTCATCTAAGTTTGTTAACAAGGAGATCAACAAGAACCAAAATAAGGTGACTACCTTTAACACCTAAAAACCTGAAGTCTAGTCTATCCACCTGTAATGTAATACAGAAGATGCTCTGGAACGGTGGTCTGGAAAACAGTGAGCAATGAGGGTTGTAAGATCTGAGCAGTTGTTTGTACTGGAGTATTGCACAGTACAGTCACAATCCATGCAGTGATGTCCACACATGCGTTTAACAGTTACTAAAAATCATCACAAGCAAAGGAATCTAATATTATTGTCCACCCGTGGAAAGTGACCAGTCCATTGCGGCCATACTTTAACAGAACTTGACTGAAAATACCCGCTAGCCCTAAGTTTTGAGCAGAATGTTGTGTTAGTGCATTTACTCTTATTTTCGGGACTTGTATGAGTTAACTATCTAATTGCAGGGTGTTGACTATTAACTGGGCTTTTGGGGCCACAAGAGGACCATCAGACCACTGGACCTGCCATGATTCTGTCCAGTGTGAGAGAGAAAATAGGGTCCTAGGCCTTTAGATTACCCCAATTTCACACCGTTAACAGGTGTGCCCAAATTAGGTAAGGTGTGGAGACATCAAGAAAAATATATAAATTCTCTCTGCCTCTCCTACATTTGAGCAGTGCTTCATGTGAGCGATTTTTATGGGTGCAAAATTTTGCACCAGTGAAATCAGAGACGGGTGTAATTTACACCAAATTGCACCCGTAATTTGAAGCAACCAATATTCAATGTATTATGTGTTAATAATGTTATTTGATGCATTCTATAATAATTACAGTGGAGCTCACTTAATTGGATATCTCTTAATTGTATATCCCTGTTAATTGAATATAATTTTCCAACACAAAACCATTTACCATACCTCCAATACAAATTTGACCTGTTAATTGAATATACAGAACGTGGAGAGTGGATTATCACTAAATCACTCGCAGAGTGGAGATTCCACCCAAGCAATAATTGCAAATTTGTTGCAAAGCAAAACTAGCACAAGCAAAGTTTCAGCCAATGGACCTCCAGGTTAAACCCGGAGGACCATTGGCTGAAACATTGCTTGTGTTCTTTGTCGATATGTACAAAATTTGAAAGTTATAGTTTGGGTGATAACTCCACTCCACAGGTGATCTAGTAACAATCCACTCCCCACGTACTGTAGGCTATAGAGTATACTCCTGTTAATTGAATAAAAATTCTTGTAACCTGTCGAGAAATTACCCTGACTTTCCCCAGTTTTCCATTGTTTATAGACTCATTTGGCCTCAGTACATCCAATACAGTTAGTTAATCTATTATATCTTGTTTGACAGAGCTCATGGAGCTCTGTCAAACAAGATATAATAGATTGAATGCTAAGTTTATCTCTAGAATACTGGAAAGTAACACAATCCCTGTTAATTGAATACTCCTGTTAATTGAATAATTTCCATTGGCAAAGAGGCTATTCAATTAACAGGGTTCCACTGTATCAATAAAATTTTGATGTAATCTATAATCAGTTGTTTTCTGTCCAATATGGGCCCAGGGACATAGCTTTTTTATCACAGGAAACAAGCATTGCTTCACTTCCCAGTGGTTTCCATAGGGAAAACAGGAGTATTCAATTAAGAGGAATGTGGTCATTTTCATGCATTCTGGTGAGAAATCAAGTATTAATATTTTTATATCTTAAAATGTCTGACAAAGCTCAGGGAATTCAGTCAAACAGGATATAATAGATTAAATGCTGGAAACACTGGGCGCTCGATGGCTCAGTGGTTATGGCATTGGAATTCAACCCGAAAGGTCTACGGTTTGATACCTGCCAGAGGTCACGATTGCCCCGGGGAGGGGAGGGGGGGGGGGAATGGTGAGACTGTATTAAAGCATACTACACGTCAGTGGTTCATTTGTCTTCAACAAATGCTAATCCTGCTTGTGCTGAGTTGGTATGTTGGGGAGTTTGATATTTGCTTGCCATTGCTCGGTGGTTCTCTCTGGGTACTCCAATTTCCTCCTAAAACTGTCTGACACAAGGTGACCCTGGCTGTCTCAAGTGTTGTTAAACCAAAAAATAAATAAATTGGAGACTCTCAAAAAGGTCTACAAATGTGGGAAATTCCGTCATTGTGTGCGAAATTCTTTGAGAGATAAAGTTTTTTTTTATCCATTTAACAGGAATTGACTCTCTAACTGATATGCAATTAACAGGTCTAATTTGTACTGAAGGTATGGAAAATGGCTTGGTGTTTGTAAGTTATATACAGTTAAAACTAGAAGTCCTGTCACAAATAGTGTGCTTATCTGGGCTTAATTGCGTGTTGGAATTGCGCGCAATTGCCATATCGAATGGCATCCAAAGCACGGCAGGTTCTCCTGGTTACTCATAGCAAACACATGCAATGTTTCTGCCAATGGACCTCCGGGTTACCCGGAGGTCCACTGGCAGAAACATTGCTTGTGCACAGGCCATATGTACAGAATTTGATAGCTTTACTTTTACTAACGCGCACATTAACGTGCATATAAACATGCTAGTTGTGCGCATTTCATGACAGGACTTCTAGTTTTAACTGTACAACTGATTATTCACTTAAGAGATTTCCAATCAAGTGGGAATGGGATCCACTTTACTGTATAGCATTTTATTTTTTTAAACAGGCAGAATAGAAAATATCCAGAAACACAACATTAAAACTAGTGCTACTATTTATTACAATTCAAATTCACAGACACATGTGGTGTGTAGGGTGTGATGGGTCAGAGGTGGTGAATTAATAAAGCAATAATCCAACCAAGATAAGCAATTATGCATTGAAAAGACAAAGTCACTACAAACTTTAGCACTTGAAAAGATATCATAGAAAATCTGAATTATGATTGTATAAGCTAGACACCTTTAATATTGTTGATCTACAGTTGAGTTCAATATCTAATCATACAAGCACACATAAATTCTTCACTTCTCAGTACTTCTGAACATATTTTTACTTCAATTCTTAAAGGCCTATTTCGAAGTTTACAATCGTTTTGGCATTTTAAAAGTTACTCTTACATGTATATCGAGTACAACATACGGTGGAACCCTGTTAATTGAATACCCAATTTGCCAATGAAAATTATTCTATTAACAAGAGTATTCAATTAACAGGGAAAGCATCACTTTCCTGTATTCTCGAGATAAACTTAGCATTTATTTTATTATATCTTGTTTGACAGAGCTCTATCAGCTCTGTCAAACAAGATATAATAGATTAAATGCCTGTATTGGATGTACTGTGGCCAAATACATGTAGGTCTATAAAGAAAGGAAAATTGAGGAGAGTCAGGGTAATTTCCCGACAGGTCACCAGATTTTTGATTCAATTAACAGGAGTTTACTCTACAACCTATATTCAATTAACAGGTCAAATTTGTACTGGAGGCATGATAAATGGTTTTGTGTTGGGAAATTATATTCAATTAACACGGTTATTCAGTTAAGAGATATCCAATTAAGTGGGCTCCATTGTATTACCTCACACAGCCAACTCTTTACTTGAAGAAATTACTGATTCAGTACTAAACTAGAAACTGTTTTAGCACAATAAAACATATGTCTCCCCTTCCTTTCTATTTAATGCACTGCAAATTATATATACATGAATAATATTGACAATCATGCCAAATATCTAAGGTCTAGGTCAAAAGACAAAAAAGTTCTGGTCCAGACGAAGTTTCACTTAAAAAAAGCCACATAAATCTGACCTTCAGGTCAAAGGTCAAGGTCACATGAAGGTCACTATGGTACGTGACACACCGGCTCATGGTGATACATCCACATGCCAAATATCTAGGGTCTAGGTCAAAAGACAAAAAAGTAAAGCCCCGGACAAATATCCCTTAAAAAGCACATAAATCTGACCTTCAGGTCAAAGGTCAAGGTCACATGAAGGTCACTATGGTACGCGACACACCTACTCATGGTGATACATCCACATGCCAAATATCTAAGGTCTAGGTCAAAAGACAGAAGTTATGCCCCGGACAAAGTTTCCCTTAAAAAGCACATAAATCTTACCTTCAGGTCAAAGTTCAAGGTCACATGAAGGTCGCTATGGTACGCGACACACCGGCTCATGGTGATACATCCACATGCCAAATATCTAAGGTTTAGGTCAAAAGACAAAAAATTTATGCCCCGGACAAAGTTTGTATGAGGAGAAGAAGAAGAAGAAGAAGAAGAATATGCACTAAAACAATATGTCTCCCTCCTGGGAAGGGGAGACATAACAAGAGGCCTCTCGGCCCAGACAGCTGTGCCCTGGGTCACTGCTTTTAGGGGAAGCTAAATACAAGACAAGAATCAAAGTGTTACTACCTGTGACCTTGACCCTGATGATATGGGTCAAGGTCATGATACACCTTTGCATCATGAGCAAAAATTATACCAAGTATGAATAAGATCTGTCAATCATACCAAGTTCTATGAACCAGACAAAGGCTGTATAACAATATCAACGATTTGTGACCTTGACCTTGACAATATGAACTTGGATCAAAGTTGTGATACACCTTTGGGTCATGAGCAATAATTGTACCAAGTATGAATAAGATCTGTCAATCACATCAAGTTATATGGACCAGACAAAAGTGACAGTAAAATATCAAAAGTTTTTCTGCCACATTAACATAGAGCCTTTGACCTTGACCTTGCAGGGCACATACCATATTTTAATTTGTGACACACTGTCTTTTGATAACACATATAGAAATCCAACATGACATCCAAGATGGCAGCAATTTTTCACCTCCACCCATTTTCAATTTTGATGTATTATCCCAACTTAAATCACTGAACATGATCCTTTCTTAATATAAATGTCTTAGGCCAAAAAAAGAGCCTACTTCTTTTCAATTTGTTGGTCAGAAAATTTCAGGTAGGAAGGTCAGGGAATTTTTACTTCAATTTTTTTTTTTTTTAAACCAACCACATTAATGATAATCATAATGCTTGGCACTGACTAAAAAGGTACCAATATGCAGTCCTGTGTCCAAATCACCCTCGGCAATCAGCAATGATGAGAAAAATGCCCTAGTAACAATTCACATCGGCGGCAAAAAAATTATGTCAACCCCTAAAAATTTTAGGAGTGGAAGTCACGCATTTAGTGCGTTGTAATCCTAAAGTTCCATTAAACTTCAACTGTGAATGTGAAAAAGATTTTGCAGTTTTAGTTTTCAATATTACGTGTAGAAATAAATGTATCATACAGTTAAAGTGTGGAGCAAGTGTTAAGTTCCAGTTCAGAAATGGAAACAGCAAGTGATAAACCAACAAACATTTTAGGCATACAATGCTTAATTGTTGGTGTTGGCAGGTCATGAATATTAGTGAATAACATGTCAAGTTTCATGTATCGATACTGGAAGCCCGCCATCTTGTCCTATTCTTCCATTCAATCATATACATAGAGATTATTGACAGTGGCTAGCAGATGTGAAGATACTGCATTTGAGTGAAGAATGTGGTCATTTTGGTAATTCAAAATTTGTTTTATTTCAACACATCTATAATCACGCCTCAAGATTGCTCTCTGATTTTCAACCAATCACATCCCACGTCATAAACCGCCGACCGGCTTCAGCCCAAACATAGCCCATGTGTTTCCTCGTTTTCAGCTGTCCTTCAGACGATTGTTTTAATAGATTTATCCACTTCACAGTCGGTCAGTTTTCTTCTCAAGAAATATTGCGTACTCCAGAAAAACATTGCTCCCACATCACAATACTGGGTGTTCTCAGGTTGGTGCCCGGCACGATTCTTGCAAGTCAGCAACTTTTTTCCAGACCGGTCGGCAATCGGAAACAAGAATGTTTTTTTTTTCTTTGGCCTTACCAATATAATGACACACATGATAATATCATTTCAACACTTCAAGTCCAAAAATGGCCACCGACATATGCTTCGAAATAAGGTAATGTCAATTTTTTTACACAAATTTTGTACCAAAGTATCACATCACATTCCAAAAATTAAACAAATCTGAAGAACTGTATCTCAAAATAATGTCGAATTATTCTCTTAAACAATCTGTTAAAATGACCTACCCTCAAATACCACAAATTAAATAAACAACCCATATTTGTGGCAAAGAAGGGGGGGGGGGGGGGGAGGGGACATATTAATTAACATGACCACTGACATCATAGGAGTCTGTCATGGTTACCTGCACGATTGGCCATGTTGTGACGTTATTACTGTAGTGATACTTGGTGTAACGGCGCATGCACAGTTACATGTACATGGATGCCACCAACTTGCATTAAATGGTGGCACGTGGTTTTAGACTGGGAGGCTTCCAACAGTACGTAGGTGTGTTAGGAGCTTAGGAGGGTGTGTTCAATTCAATGCGAGTGTAACAAATTACCGAAAACTACCCAACAATAACTAAAATTACCGAAAGGGGCCCATCGTGATTATCATCTTGGCTGATGATGGTTACTATGAGACGATGGTATGAGGGTGTGCTCGAAACAAAGAGTATTTTTGAAGGCTAGAATTTAGTGCATGGAGGGGTTTTTTTCCAGGTTTGGTTTTTGTTTCGGTTTTATTTATTTTTAAAACCTCGGTTTCGGTTCAGTTTTTCAGTATTATTTCCAAGCCCTTCAATTAATCTAAATCACTATCGTCTTACTAGAAAATACCACAGAAATATCACCCGAGAGCTATTTAAAGTGAGCTATGTCCTACTGGCAGTACTGGGCATTTCCTCACATAACACAAATGTGGTTCTATATCCACATACTAGCCACAGAACAGGATTCTGTAAGTGGAATTCCTAGCTAATTACTTTGTGACAGATTCTGACCATATTGCCCTTCTCCACTAATAGGAGAAAACAAAAACATTTTTTTTTAGAAAAAGTTTAAATTTTACAGTTCACATGACACCCCTAAATGATTCCAGGGGTTTTGCTTTGAACATCCTGGTATATCAACCTTCCAGTGATGTTATACAGTGAACCCCAGTTAATTGGATTCCTTTAAATCAGTAAAAAAAACATTTACATTCAATTAACAGGAGTTTTGTCTGTAACCCATATGAAATTACAGGTCAAATTTGTGCTGAAGGTATGGTAAATGGTTTTGTGTTTGGAAGTTATTTTCAGTTATGGGTTTCAGACTAAACTCCTGTTAATTAAATGAAAAATTCTGTAACATGTCAAGAAATTACTCTGATTATCACAGATTATCATGGAATTCACAATGTTTGTAGACCTTCGTATGTCCAAATTATTATTTAGCATTTAATCGATTATATCTTGTTTGACAGAGCTCCAGGAGCTGTCAAGCAAGATAGAATAAATGCTCAGTTTTTATCCAGAATACAGGAAAGTAGCCAAAATTCTTGTTAACTGAATACTCCTGTCAAATGAATAAAATTCACAGGCAAATTGACTGTTCAATTCATAGGGTACCACCGTATATCAAACATAGAGGCATCTGGAACAGTGGTTTGGAAGAAGAAAAAAATTAATTTTATTACGCGTTTTTCCATTAACCACATTTTTCCATAGTGGTAAAATTTGAAGACCCTTTAGTTAACTGTCCGAAATATGATTCCTGGTCCTTGATTTGAACAAACTGATAATAGTTGATCACAATATATTCAATACAGCAAAGTAATTGGCCGTGAGGTTTGTGAGAATTATTGTTTCCCCATCATAAACAGAGTTAAATTTCAGGGTTCCAGGACAGCTCTAAATGAAACCCCACAGGATTTCAACAAACTTGAAAATTCTCCTTACAATGATGCCATATTTCAAATATCGAAGCATCTGGAGTGGTGGATTAGAAGAAGATTTTTTAATGTTGTTTTTATTATCCTTAACTCTTTGAACCCTAGTGGTATCTTCCACGTCAATTCAATAGCAGCAGTTGGAAGAGTCCATATTTATTATTTGGGGCAAGACCAATTAATATTTTCAACATGCAGCCTTGGGGCTGCACGTTGAAAATATTGATTGGTCTACATCACACATTTACCTTGTAGCCATCCCTCTTAATGACATTATTACGTAGCTTGTGACCCGGCCGGAAAAATGGCCTCTGGGGTTGAAAGGGTTAATGTTAAAATTTTGGGCCCCATGCCACCCGTGAATATGGGTCCAGGAGCTTGTTTTTCAGCAAATGAAAGATTTTCATTACAAAGATGCTACATTCAATACATGAAATCATTTGGCCCTGCGGTTTGTGGAAAGAACATTACTTTAATGTTTTCTCAATTACACACAATGTTAAAATCTAAGGGTCCCAACAGGTCCCATGACATCAAATATGTATCAATGAGCTGGATTCCAAAAAGACTTGTCAAATAATCTTTCAATTCTTAAAATTGAATGTACACTATATACTGCTCAGTATAATTTGAAGTGTGGCATTATATTGTTGAGTCCCAGAGTGGGAAAAATATTTTCAAGAAAAACATCAACAGACATGATTCCCCTGCATCTTGCAAACTCCGACAAAGTGTGCTGAGTACATAAAGTTAAGAGAACACTGATACAGAAAATTTGCAACAAAGAAACCAACAGACATGGATGCAACTTAGGGCCCAGTGAATATCTGAATAAGATCTAATCAAATTCTGAATCGAATACTGCTCACGATTCACGAATCAAATCAAATATCAAATTGAATTTGTTAAAATGATTACCAGGAGCAACATTGTTTTTTACTCCGGAACATAACCATATTGACCCATACCATATATCCTTCGCCAGCACATGAAATAGGAAGTACGAGCAATGGATAAATCCCTCGCCAGCACGGAGTGTGGAGTTGCATGAGATGGAATCCATTTTTAAGCTGATATATGCCTATTTTTAAATCATGCTTTCCTACCACATATATCCGGTACATTCCGACAGAGCTAAAAATAGGCCGATGAAATCGTCAGATGTGTACCCATACGCGCAACTAGTAGAAAGCTGTATGACAGAGGGCCACCACGGATGCCGACATTATGTACACCATACAAGGTATGGGTACATATAGAAATGAATTGGAGGAGAGTCTAATTTGATGGATAAAGGGTCAATATCTCCGGAGCAAATTATCAGATTTACATAAAAAACTATACAGCACAGCACATCAGTAACCTGAATAAGTATATAAAGTAACATGACAATCGGATTGATATTTTTTGAGTTATCTCATGCCAAAGGGATTGGAGGAATTTTCAATTTGAAGGATAAAGGGGGTTAATATCTCCTGATCAAATTATCAGATTTACACCAAAAACTATACAGCTCAGCACATCAGTAACCTGAACACAATTATAAAGTAACTTGACAATCCAAGCAATATTTTTCAAGTTATCAAATGCCAAAGGGATTGGAGGAATTTTCAATTTGAAGGATAAAGGGTTAATATCTCAGGATCAAAATAACAGATTTACACCAAAAACTATACAGCTTGGTACATCAGTAACCTGAACACAAATATAAAGTAACTTGACAATCCAAGCAATATTTTTCAAGTTATCGAATGCCAAAGCGATTGGAGGAATTTTCAATTTGAAGGATAAAGGGTTAATATCTCGGGATCAAATCATCAGATTTACACCAAAAACTATACCGCTCAGCAAATCAGTAACCTGAACACTAATATAAAGTAACTAGACAATCCAAGCAATATTTTTCAAGTTATTGAATGCCAAAGGGATTGGAGGAATTTTCAATTTGAAGGATAAAGGGTTAATATCTCAGGATCAAATCATCAGATTTACACCAAAAACTATACCGCTCAGCAAATCAGTAACCTGAACACTAATATAAAGTAACTAGACAATCCAAGCAATATTTTTCAAGTTATTGAATGCCAAAGGGATTGGAGGAATTTTCAATTTGAAGGATAAAGGGTTAATATCTCAGGATCAAATTATCCGATTTACACCAAAAACTATACAGCTCGGCACATCAGTAACCTGAACACAAATATAAAGTAACTTGACAATCCAAGCAATATTTTTCAAGTTATCGAATGCCAAAGAAATGGATACGGACGCCTGACAGACAGATGGATGGATGGACGGAAAAAGGATGGACGAACGACGGATGGTCACCCCAGATGCCGGCATTATGTGTACCATACATAGTATGGGTACACATAAAAATTGCAAGGATAATAGGGGATATTCGATAGATTTTCAGCACAAATTGCCAAATTGAATTTGAATTGAATACTGTCATCAAATCGAATATCATTTCGAATACCGAATATTCACAGGCCCTAATGCAACTAATCTTTTTTTTCAGAACTAAATTAGTAAACAATTCAGTATTATTGGCATTACTGAAAGTCAATCTGCACACTGTCAGTCCTGGAAATGAGACGGGTGCGAGTGCAATTGCTCCCGTCAGCACCTGTGTTTTCTATTTTATGGGAGCTAAAAAATGCACTCGTTGAAAAATGTTGTGGAGCACAAATATACTTTGAGGGCATATAAATGTGTGTTGTTTTGACAAAGCAGCACTCTGCAGCCAGTGGCAAGTTACTGTCATAATTCAGCAATTCTTTATACATTTAGCCCCTTGAACCTGATCGGCTGCTTTTCTGGCCAGGAATATGATGTCATGACATCATTAAATAGGATGGCTGGTCAGTAAATGTGTGGGGTTGAGCAATCAATATTTCCAACGTGCAGCTGGGGCTGCACGTTGAAAATATTGATTGCTCTACCCCAAATAATGAATATGGGCTCTTCTAATTGCTGCCACTGAACTGGCATGGAAGATACCACTAGAGTTCAAAGGGTTAGGGTTTCAGGTGTTTGGTGACAGTATTCCCTCAAAAATTCATATACAAACATTTTACGGGTGCAATTTACTCCCGTCTCTCAATTCACTGGAGCTTAAAACTGCACCCGTCAATTTTGTTCATTTCCAGCACTGCACTGTTCACTTTGCCGGTGCACAGAAAATGGGGATTCCAAAAATATTACCCATTTTATTGTTCTTGAATAAGCTTGTCGGAGCAGTCATCAAATAATTTGCAAATAATGATGCAATACATGAAATGCACCTTCAATGGCGCATTTGCCTTTAACTCTTTACATGCTGCTGGCGGATATTCCTGCCCAGCATAGTGTTTCTCTTGTCAACAAAATAAGTATAATTTGGGCACATATAATAACATTTTCACCCTGTGAATTGAATGGAGTTTTTCACCAATGATTTTTTATTTTACATTTGGATTGACTTTTCATCAAATTTAGTTATGGCTGCTGCACAGCAGCCATGACTTGATTTGGTCATAAAAATACTCAGCGGGTTAAGAGTTAAAGTTTGTGCATTTCATTTCCCAATGCACCTCGGAACATTAACCACAATTCACTGCAATTTTTTGTCTCTCGGGCTGATCTGAGATGGTGCACAAGAACTTGGGTGTTCTGTCAGAAGATGAGTTATTAAATGCATCTTCTCAGAAAGCAATGTTTGGTCACTTCTTGGAATACTAAGTTTTAATAAATTAATTCATTAAAATTCTTCACATTTCCATGCATGCATTGTATCATTTGTTTCTTTTCACATGAACAGACTTTAAAAGCTCGTAAGGTACCATAGAGCCAAGGCACATTGTTTACTCGCAAAAACTTAATATTGCTGGCATGATTGAGCATAAAGAGTGACAGCTCACCTCATAATCGAAAGACAACAAATATAGAAGCATACAGAAATCAGAAATGTAGTTTTAACATGTTTGTTTCCATAATCCACAATTTTAAAATCCTGCAGTGGGGAATTAGCACTCCTAATATGACCACCAGGCTTGATTTGAACAAACTTGTGAATAATTTTTTTCATTTGCTGAACATGAAAGCCTCAGGACAAGTGGTTTGGAAGAATACTATTTTAATGTTTTCTCAACAGGACTTATATTTCAATGAGAATCCAACAATCAATTCACGCAAATATTTGTGCAACAAAACAAGCGAGAATCCATGTAGATTGATGAGCCAGTTCTAATGACATCCATATTTGTAAGATTTTAAAGGTAAATATTGTTTTTTTTAAATTATCAAATTCAGTTTATGTTTTAAAAATTAAAAAGTTGTGTTGAGTAAGAGGTTAACATGTGCTATCAGTGTGCAACAGGTGTTAAACCATGCTGACCTCATGGAATTCTGGGACACTCATAGCAGGTATGGATTCTTGCTACCATTTGTGAGAATCCAAATGGATTCTCCTAAATTTAAAGGATATTTAAGCCCTGCTCAAATACCCATAGTTGAAATTTAGGGGCCTGTGACATCCCCAAATATGACCTAAGGCATTTGGTTTCAACAAATCTTTAAATCACCCTTTCAATGATGTTACATATCAAATACAGAGGCATCAGGAGCAGTAGTTTGGGAGGAGAAAATATCTTAATTAGTTCGAATCTAGGAGTTTCTGATTATGATCCCAGAGACTTGATTTGGACAAACTCCTTATCATCCCTACAGGGGTGTGATTTATCAAATATAAAAAAACATTTGCATCTGTGGGTGGGAAGAATATTTTTCAATGTTTTCTCCATTAACGGTTAACCACAGTGTTAAAAAGGTGGACCTCCAAATGCCCCCTCCCCACCCCCTCCATGAAAATGATCATGATTTTTTTTTATCAATCTGATTATAATCCTCCCATGGATGTTTCATATCCCAAATGTATTGCAATTAGAGGTGCTGTACACTTTTTGGGGATAAAGTTTAGTTTAGTGTTAACCTGTGTGGATTCCTGCAAATTTATTTGGCAAAAATCAAGCATATATCCCCCACCTACAGTTAAAACTAGAAGTCCTGTCGTGAAATGCGCACAAATAGCACGTTGATATGCGCGTTCTTGTGCACGTTATGGCCCAAGTAAAGCTATCAAATTCTGTACATATGGCCTGTGCACAAGCAATGTTTCAGCCAATGAACCTCCGGGTAACCTGGAGGTCCACTGGCAGAAACATTGCATGTGTTTGCTATGAGTAACCAGGAGAACTTGCCGTGCTTTGGATGCCTTTCGATATGACAATTGCGCGCAATTCCAACGCGCAATTAAGCCTAAATAAGCGCACTATTCGTGACAGGACTTCTAGTTTTAACTGTACATTGGGTTCTTAATTTAAAATCAGCTGGGGGGGGGGGGGGGGGAGGGGGGTGCTAAAAATGTAAACGTGGGTGGGCCCAACCAAAAGTATTTTCCTTTCCAAAACTGCGAAAATCACATTCCAAACTTCTCTTGAACAAAATTTAGTGGAGACCTCAAAAGGATACTGAATGCCAAATATCAACTTATTCAATTTGCAAGGTCATGAGAAGATTTTTGAAAAATTTGGGAGGATATCTGGGCAATATCAAAATACAACCACAACAATTCCCTCAAATTTAATTGAAATCTGACTGGAGATTTTAGAGAGCAAATCAAAATACAGTGTTCATAACATACAACAGAGGAGCGTGGTTCCGTAGATGGAGATGCAGGCTGCGAGCTGAAAGGTCGTCAGTTAGAATCCCACCTGCGGCAACTACATTGTGTCCTTGGGCAAGGCACTTAATCCCAATTGCCCACTTACAGTGGCGTTGTGTACTAAGATGTACTGCACGTCGATGGTGCACTTATCTTCAACCAATGCTAACCCTGATTTTGTGGAGTTAGTACATTGGGAGAGGCTGACAGTTGCTCATCATTGCTCGGTGGTTCTCTCCAGGTATTCCAGCTTCCTCCACTCATAAAACTGTCAATCACCAGGTGATCCTGGCTGTTGAAAGTATCAGTAAACCCCAATAAATAAATACCATACAACTGACAAAGATCGGGAGCAAAAGGGGGGTGCGGTGGCTCAGTGGTAGACTGTTGGACTTCTCTGCTTAAGGTCCCGAGTTCGATCCCTGTCCGGGATGACCCGTGTTATGTCCTTGGGCAAGGCACTTTATCCAGGTTGCCTACATGGGGGCACGATGATGCTGTGTACTAAGGCATACTGCACGTCGATGGTGCAAGTCTTCAACTGCTGTAACCCTGCTTGAACAGAGCTTGAACAGAGTTAGAATGTTGAGGAGCTGCGGGCCGAACCATGATTGGCTTGTGATAGCGACGACTCTTCAACAATTGGTTGCCCCTTACGGCCTCATTTATTTTTCCCCAGCAGAAACACTGCTCCCAATTCGTTAAGTCAAGTAACTTGATCTTGGAGCTCTGCGTATTTATAACTGTCATTATTGTGAAACAATTAGGGAGCGCGGTGGCTCAGTGGCAGACTGTTGGACTTCTATGCTTGAGGTCCCGAGTTCGATCCCCGTCGGGGACGACCCACATTGTGTTCTTGGACAAGGCACTTTATCCTGGTTGTCTACATGGGGGAACAATGACGCTGTGTACCAAGGCCTACTCCATGTCAATGGTGCACATGTTTTCAACCGCTGTAACCCTGCTTGAACAGAGTTAAAATGTTGAGGAGCTGACAGTTGCTCGTCGATGCTCAGTGGTCCTCTCCAGGTACTCCAGCTTCCTCCACCCGTAAAACTGTCACAGTCACGATTAGCCATCGTGCATAAATATGTGACCTCACACACCAATAAATAAATATCAGGAGAAAAAGTTCATCTTCGAGTTTAACTCAGGTGACCTAACAACATGCAAAGATGAATACTCGGACCCCTTCTGACTAGGAGACAATGACTGTAATTGTACAGGTTGCACTGCATGGTCGTCATGGACTAGTCACTTTCCATGGGTGGGCAATACTTCCACAGATGCAATAATATTGGATTCCAAACACAATTTATAGGAATAATCATCTAAAACTTAATTGAAGAAGCCCTACATGTTGGTACAACTCGGTGCTCCATTATTTAAAATTTGCTGATGGTGACTTTCATTGCCTGGTAGACATCACTGCCCATGCATGGATTGCAACAACTCCACGGTGGCAGTACTGTACTCGTAAATAAGTCGAAGAGCTGACTGACCAATAATTCTAATCACAGTTGTGCACCAGATATCTTCCTTAAAAGCCTCACTCTTCCAATCAAAGATTACAATAACCTTCTTTACACTGAATAAACAACCCCACTGTTTTGTTTTGTACATACACAAGTACTCCTTGCCAACACTGTGATAATGCACTATCTACCTAATCATAGCAATCATAAAGAATTCCAAATGGGTAATACCTAATGACCCTTTCAATGATGCTTTCCACTGAAACTGTGGCCTAAAAAGTTAAAATCTGTTTCTCAGACCCTCCTGTAGGGTCATTTTGGCTGCAAAATATGCTCTCTTTTTATAACCAATGCAAACTTAACTCAACCCGCTGAATATTTTTAAAATATTTTTCATCAAATCCAAACTCGATTTGATGAAATATTAATCTAAATGTAACTCAAGAAGTCACTGATGAAAAAATCCAGTCAATTTCCAGGGGGAACATATGATTAAATGTGCCCAAATTATACTAATTTCAGTGATAAGAGAAACATTGTGCTGGGCAGGAATATCTTCAGCAGCATGCAAAGAGTTAAACAAGAGCACCGCCAGGTGTGGCTAAATATGCCCATTAGCCATTTTGAATTGTACCAACTTTGCTTAAGATCAAATAATCCAAAGTGGAGTTATCAGTCGGAAACCAAAAATTGTTAATAGAAGGTTGAATTCTAAGTTGAAAAAGGGGCATAAGTCATGTAAAAATAATTGGACCCATAATCAAACTTGGCCTGTATTACTAGCTGGATAATACACATACCAACTTCGGTTGAAATCAAATAATCCCGACTGGAGTTATCGATTGGAAACCAATTGTTTATGGACAGACAGATGGATAGACAGACAGACAGATGGACAGACAGACAGAGACCATTTACATTATACAAGCATTTTTACAAACGGGCATATAAATGAAAGTGTCAATGACACTGTAGCTCAACTTGACAAACTTGAACTTGTTAAGTTATAAATGAAATGGCAAAATTGAAGATCATTGGTACCAATGTTATTTGATGAAATTTCAACATAACAGCATTGTGTGTCCGAGTAATCCATGCATTTTTAAATGTAAACTGTAAGACTGGCTAAAGGAAGAATGTTGATACACAAATGCAGTATGTTCAGAGGTTATTGTAAATGGCAACTTTTTTCACAGAAATGAATGCTAATCAATAGCTCTTATCTAAAGGTCTTGCCAAATGAGCACACCAATGTTCAAAAACAATCCTATGATAAATGTGACCTGTTAGGCATGTCAAAGAATGTTGATGCATAAATGCAATAAATTCAAAGATTGTTGCTAACAGCAACAGTTTTTGATGGAAATGAAAAGAAAATCAATAGCTCCTATCTTTGTCACCCTGCATAAGCATACAAAGTTTCAAAACAACCTGATAATGAATGTGCCCTCGGAGGCATGCCAAAGGAAGATGTTAATGCACAAATGAACTAAGTAGAAGGTCATTGCTTGTGGCAATTGTTTTTTGTGGGGTTTTTTATGGAAATTCATAAATATACCCTGCAGAGAGGGCAAAAGGGATAAGTTGATGCACAAATGCAGTAAGTTCAAAGGCTGGTGATAACGACAATAATTTTTTATGGAAATGAAAAAAAGCAATAGCTCATATATAGAGGTCACCCGAACACACATACCAAGTTTCAAAGTGATCCAATCATAAATGTGCCCTGAAGGGTGTGTTAAAGGGAAATATTGAGGTCTGACTAAAGTAAGTTCAAAGGTCAGCGGCAACATTTTTTGACAGAAATGGAAGAAAATCGACAGCTCCCATATAGATGTCACCCCACACAAGCACACCGATTTGCAAGCGATCCAATCATAAATGTGCCCTGCAGGGTGTGTCAAAGGGAAATATTGATACTTAACTGCACTAAGTTTTTACTAATTTCGTCGAAGGTCATTGCCAGTGGCAAACTTTTTTGACGAAAATCGATAGCTCGCATCTAGAGGTAACCCCAAACAAGCATACAAAGTTTCAAACCGATCTGATCATAAATGTGCCCTTTATGGCATGCCAAAGGAATATATTGATGCCTGACTAAACTAAGTTCAAAGATCATTGCCAGTGGCAACATATTTTGACGGACGGAAATGGAAGAAAATCGCTAGCTCCCATCTAGAGGTAACCCCAAACAAGCATGCCAGGTTTCGAAGCAATCCGATCATAAATGTGCCCTGTAGGGTGTGCCAAAGGGAAATACTGAGGTCTGACTAAACTAAGTTCTAAGAACGTTGGCCGCGGCAACATTTTGTGACAGAAATTGAAAATGAAAGTGTCAATGACACTGTAGCTCAACTTGTTAAGACATGTACTTGTATAGTATGTGACAGAGCAATGACAAACATCTAGGTAATGACCCGATAACAAAGGTACAAATAAAGTATTGTAACGGTCTGTACATGAATACTGACCGTAGCCTGTAACAAATGTATAGGTAAAGATTTGTAAAGGTGGGTGACAGTCAGATGCTAAACTAGAAAAGAAATCTTTGAGTCCCAAAGTGGGTTTGACTGAACCCCAAAATATTTGTTCTCATAGCACAGTAATAACAAAGGCACCCCAAAACACACTCGTTCCTGTCCCAAGGTGAAAACAAAGGTACCCAAGAAGTTTCATGAAGATCAGTTCATAAATACGAACTGCATAGAAGTTGTGACAAAAAACCGATTGGACCTAATTTTGGTACAAAATGGCCACTGGCAACCATCTTGAATTTTGGACCGCACCCAGAAACACTCGTTCTCGTCCCAAGGTGATAACACAGGTACCCAAGATGTTTCGTGAAGATCGATTCATAAATACAGACTCTAGCTCGAGCAGTATTGACATCTATACTTTCTGTTTGTAAGTAGCACTGAATAAATAAAAGTTCATCTAATTTGCATAATTTCTGCACAAGAAAAAAACCCGTACTATATGTGATGTACTCCATGTTACTAAACATTCATACAAAAATTTATTCAAATCAGAACTTTCATACAGAAGTTCTGTACAAAAGACTGATTGCACTAATTTTGGTACAAAATGGCCACTGGTAACCATCTTGACTTTTGGACCGCACTCAGAAACACTCGTTCTCGTCCCAAGATGATAACAAAGGTACCCAAGATGTTTCGTGAAGATCGATTCATAAATACAGACTCTAGCCCGAGCAGTATTGACATGTATACTTACTGTTTGTAAGTAGCACTGAATAAATAAAAGTTCATCTAATTTGCATAATTTCTGCACGAGAAAAAACCCCGTATTTTATGTGATGTATCCCATGGTACTAAACATTCACGCAAAAAATTATTCAAATCAGCGCTTTCATATGGAAGTTCTGCGTGCAAAAATCTGATTGCACCTAATTTTGTACAAAATGGCTGCCATCAGCCATCTTGAATTCCCAAAACACTCGTTCTCGTCCCACGGTGATACCAAAGGTACCCAAGAAGTTTCGTAAAGATCGGTTCATAAATACGGCCTCTAGCGCAAGACGTATTGAATTGTTGACGGACAGGTGGACAGACCGACAACTGGCCATAGCATAAACTCAAATTTGGCTTTGCCAAAGTTGAGCAAAAAATCGATAGCTCCCATCTAGAGGTCACCCCAAATAAGCATACCAAGTTTCAAAGCGATCCAATCATAAATGTGCCCTGTAGGGTGTGCCAAAGGGAAATATTGAGGTTTGACTAAACTGACTTCTAAGAACGTTGGCCGCAGCAACATTTTTTGACAGAAATTGAAGAAAATCGATAGCTCCCATACCAAGCATACCAAGTTTCAAAGCGATCTGATAATAAATGCGACCTGTGAGGTGTGCCAAAGGAAATTGTGGACGTACTTACAAACGTACTAACATACTAACGTACGTACGCTGACGGACGATAAGTGATGGCAATAGCTCAGCTTGACTTTGTCAAGTTGAGCTAAAAATGCCCTCAATGTTTATTTATTTACTGGTCTTTAAGGTCACATATTTCTGCACAATGGCTAAACCTGGCCACAACAAGATAAAGTAAAGCCCAGCCAAATGTTTAAACCAATGTTGCCTATTTCAGAGGATTTTTACCCCAGGCATTGGTGACCGGGTCCTATTTTACAAGTAAAACAGATCTTGTTTCCACAATAAGCAGGCACTACTTCATTTCCCAGGGTTCCTGTGGGGACTGTACTCAATGACACCTGTGTGACCCCCCCTCCCCCCCCCCCCCCAACTTCGGGAATGAATTAGGGGTCATAAAATGCAGTTTCCAGCAATTTTGAAAATGAACTCAATGACCCGACTTCTGTGACCTTGACCCATATTTTGAATCTCCATGGAGATTTGACTCATTTGGTGTTGATCCCAGGTCCATAGCATCCATGAGATATGAGTATGACCCACTTTCAAAGTTTTCTGCCCGACCCACTTGTAATACACCCCACTCAGTTTTTTTTAGTGTAGAAACGCACATATGAACTTCGAGAATGCATTAGGCAGAAAGAAAACGTGTTTTCCAGCTATTCTAATTGAAAGTGTCAATGACACTGTAGCTTAACTGGTGTGTTGTGTTTGATGAAAAGGATGATGTTCAATGTTTATGAAAGGATTATGAAATAAGACAAGAATTGTGTTAATTGGGAATATGTGCATTTCTGTTCCCTGTATGCTATGTTTTTGATAAAAATAATATGAGGTGTACACTGTACTAAATAAAGAGCTGCGGGGTGGGTTAATGTGACCACACAGTTAATGTATGTGGCCCTCACAGTTAACGTATATCAACGAAAGTTACCTCGTTACAGTGAAATTATTCCAAAATTATTCCAAAACAAGTCATCCTATCAAGTTACATTGAAATCCCTTCATAAATATGGCCTGTAGACTATGCTAAAGGTTTTCGGGCTTCAGGTCCCTGTAGCCGTCAGTTTCCCAATTGCGTCCAAAGGGGACGTTCTCATCTAGACATTATATGAAGTCAACCTACCAAGTTACAATGAAATCCCTTCATAAATATGACATGTAGACTGTGCTAAAGGTTTTTGGGCTTTGGGCTCGGGCAGCATCATGGTTGAATGATCACAACCAAAAGGGGACATTCTCATCTGGGCATCATCTGGAGTGATCCTACAAAGTTACAATGAAATCCCTTCATAAATATGACCTGTAGACTGTGATCAAGGTTTTCGGGCTTCGGGCCCCTGAAGCCGTCACAGTTAACCAATCACGACCAAAAGGGGATGTCATCATCAAGCATTATATGGAGTCAAACTTACAGGTTACAATGAAATCCTTCCATAAATATGACCTATGGACTATGCTAAAGGTTTTGGGCTTGGGCAGCCATCAAGGCTGAATGATCGCGACCAAAAGGGGACGCTCTCATCTAGACATTATTTGGAGTCATCCTACCAAGGTACAATGAAATTCCTTCATAAATATCACCTGTAGACTGTGCTAAAGGTTTTCGGGCTTTAGGCCCCTGTAGCCGTCACAGTTGCCTAGTGGTGTCCAAAAGGGGCTGTTCTCATCTAGACATTATATGAAGTCAACCTACCAAGTTACAATGAATTCCCTTCATAAATATGACCTGAAGACTGTGCTAAAGGTTTTCGGGCTTTGGGCTCGGGCAGCCATCCTGGCTGAATGATCGCAACCAAAAGGGGACATTCTCATCTGGACATCATCTGGTGTGATCCTACGAAGTTACAATGAAATCCCTTCATAAATATGACCTGTAAACTGTGTTCAAGATTTTCAGGCTTCGGGCACCTGTAGCCATCACAGTTGACCAATCACTACCAAAAGGGGATGTCATCATCTACGCATTATATGGAGTCAATCTAACAAGCTACAATGAAATCCTTCCATAAATACGACCAATAGACAATGCTAAAGGTTTTTGGGCTCGGACAGCCATCAAGGCTGAATGATCACGACCAAAAGGGGACGTTCTCATCTCGATATTATTTGGAGTCATCCTACCAAGCTACAATGAAATCCCTTCATAATTATGACCTGTAGACTATTCGAAAGGTTTTCGGACTTTGGGCCCCTGTAGCTGTCACAGTTGCCCCATCGTGTCCAAAAGGGGATGTTCTCATCTAGACATTGTATGAAGTCAAACCTACCAAGTTACAATGAAATCCCTTCATAAATATGACCTGTAGACTGTGCTAAAGGTATTCAGGCTTCGGGCTCGGGCAGCCATAATGGTTGAATGATCGCAACCAAAAGGGGACATTCTCATCTGGGCATCATCTGGGGTGATCCTAGGAAGTTACAATGAAATCCCTTCATAAATATGACCTGTAGACTGTGCTCAAGGTTTTCGGGCTTCGGGCACCTGTAGCCATCACAGTTGACCAATCACGACCAAAAGGGGATGTTATCATCTAGGCATTATATGGAGTCAACCTAACAGGTTACAATGAAATCCTTCCATAAATATGACCGTTTGCCTATGCTAAAGGTTTTTGGGCTCAGGCACCCATCAAGGCTGAATGATCGCGATCAAAATAGGACGTTCTCATCTAGACATTATTTGGAGTCATCCAACCAAGTTACAATGAAATCCCTTCATAAATATGACCTCTAGACTGTGCTAAAGGTTTTTGGGCTTCGGGCCCCTGTAGCCGCCACAGTTGCCCAATCACATACAAAAGGGGACTTTCTCATCTAGACATTATATGAAGGCATCTCACCAAGTTACAATGAAATTCCTCAATAAATATGACCTGTAGACTGTGCTAAAGGTTTCCGGGTTTTGAGCTCGGGCCGTCGTTACGGTTGGCAGATCGCGCCCAAATGGGGAAATTCTCATCTAGACATCATAAGTAGTCATCCTACCAAGTTACAATGAAATCCCTCCATATTAAACATGACCTGCAGGCTGTGCTAAAAGTTTTGAGGATGTTCTCATCTAGGCATTATACAGAGGCATCCTACCAAGTTACAATGAAATCCCTTCATAAATACGACCTGTAGACTGTGCTAATGGTTTTCAGGTTTTGGGCTCAGGCAGCCATACCGGTTGACCGATCGCGACCAAAAGGGGGCGTTCTCATCTAGACATGATCCCCAAACCTGCAAATGAAATTTTGTGACAATCAGACAAGAACTGCTGGGTGTAGCCTGTGCTCAAGGAAAATGTGAACAGACTCACAGACTATCAGACTTCCGCACGCGTGATGGCAATAGCTTATCTTGACTTTGTCAAGTTAAGCTAAAAATGTACTCAATGACCCCTCGTTGACCTCAGTAACCTTGACCCATATTTTGAATCTCCATCGAGTTTCCACTTATTTGGTGTTGGGCCGAGGTCCATAGGCCATACCATGCTCAATATATGAGCATGACTCACTTTCAAAACACCCCAGTACCTAAAACAAGAGGCCCCAGGGGGCCTGAGGGCTCTCATCTGACATGGTAGCCTGAATATCAACCCAGAGAATTGATTTCAACAAGTTGCATCTGCTCCTCCTAAGAAAAGCTTATAACAAATATCCAAATATTCTGACCAGTGGATCTAAAAAAAACAGTTTTTAAAGAATATTCCTCATATTGAACTAAGTTATAATTCGGGCTCCCACAGGGAGCCCATATATGAACCCAGGGACTTGGCTTTAACATACTTGAATCTCACACCCCTAAGGATGCTGCACACCAAATATCAAAACATTCCGACTGCTGGATCTGAAGAAGAAGATTTTTAAAGAAAATTCCTCATTTTGAACTAAGTTACAATTCAAGCTCCCACAATGAGACCAGATATGGACCTAGGGACATGGCTTGAACAAACTTGAATCTTACCCCCCTAAGGATGCTGCATAAAAAATATCAAAAGCATTCATCTGCTGGATCTGAAGAAGATTTTTAAAGAAAATTCCTCATTTTGAACTAAGTTGTCATTCGGGCTCCCATAGTGAGCTCAAATATGAACCAAGGGACTTGGCTTGAACAAACTTGAATCTCAGCCCCCTAAGGTTGCTGCATGCCAAATATCAAAACATTCCGACTGCTGAATCTGAAGAAGAAGATTTTTAAAGAAAAATTCCTCATGTTAACTAAGTTATAATTCGGGTGACCATAGGGAGCCCAAATATGGACCCAGGGACTTGGCTTGAACAAACTTGAATGTCCCCCCCCCCTCCCCAAGGATGCTACACACCACATATCAAAACATTCCGACTGCTGGATCTGAAGAAGAAGATTTTTTAAGAAAATTCCTCATTTCGAACTAAGTTATAAGGCACAATTCAAGCTCCCACAGTGAGCCCATATATGGACCTAGGGACATGGATTGAACAAACTTGAATCTCACCCCCAAAGGATGCTGCATACCAAATATCAAAACATTCCGACTGCTGGATCTGAAGAAGATTTTTTAAAAAATTCCTCATTTTGAACTAAGTTATAATTCGGGCTCCCACAGTGAGCCCAAATATGAACCCAGGGATTTGGCTTAAACAAAATTGAATCTTATCCCCTTAAGCATGGTGCATACCCAATATCAAAAGATTCTGCCTGCTGGATCTTGAGAAGAAGATTTTCAAAGAAATTTGCCTGAAATGCACTAAGTTCAAATTTGGGCTCCTATACTGAGCCCAAATATAAACCCAGGGGGCCGATTTGAACAAATTTGAATCAGATCCACCCCACAATGTTGCATACCAAATATCAAAAGATTCTGCCTGTTGGATCTGGAGAAGAAGATTTTTTAATGTTCTTCCCATTGCCTAGTGTTAAAAAGTGCTGACTATGCACTTTTTCAAAGTTCCGAAACTGTACCCTATGATAAAACCGATGGCAATTTTTTTTTTACCAAACCTTTCTGTTGGTCTTAAGGAAGCTTCACACCAAATAAAAATTATTGGTGCCGTGCAGTTTTGGAGATATGGAGATATGGGCGTTTTAATTTTTATCTATTTTTTGCTCCTGCATTTCCCATGGGGCTGCAGGAAAAAAATTTTTGGCATAAATCAAGTACTTATAATAACCCAATAATAACTCATATTAAATTTGATTCAAAATGGCCTCTGGGTTCAGAAAATAGAAATTTCAGAACAAAGGTAAATATTGCCTGTCAAACTTCTCTTGAACAAACTTGAGTCAACACCTCAAATGGAAGCTGCATACCAAATATCAAGTCGAGCTGCTATGGCTGGTTCATGAGAAGATTTTTTAAAATTTTGTGCATTTTGGCTCCACCCCACTCCACAATATGAGCAGAAATCCAATTTGACAAAAAACCCAAATGCCACTATATAACCACTACTTACATGAAATGGCCAGTGGTTTAGGAGAAAGAGGCTCAAACACCACCTTCACGCAGGATGGACGACAGACGACGGACGGACGACGGACAAAGAGTGATAAGAAAAGCTCACCCTGACTTTCAGTCAGGTGAGCTAAAAACATAGATGTTAGAGGACAAGTGACCATCCGCCAGTATGCCAAAAAGCAGCCGAGATGAGATTTGAATTCGAGTTATCTGGCAGACAAGGAAGAGGGTAGAAAACAGAAGACCAGGTAAAGAAGAAAAAAAAAAACTCTAGTCTTCAAGTCACAGTACCAGCACTCCAAAATAAAGTGGTTCTTGGTACTACTCAGTTCCAGGAGTTTTTGACACATTTTTGCGAGAACATCATACACAGAAGTTTTTGATTAGATCAAAGTCCCCAGTCCTAATGAGTGGCCTATAATTATGATCCACAAAAATGCATATACCCATGTTAGGTTAGCATCTATCATGTAATATTTGGATGGCCAGATGATGTATGTGGCAATTTAAGTTATATTACATTCATGAAAATATCCTAAAATGTTCATTACCTCAGATTATTTCTTTATTAATTTTTCGTGATTGATGAACATCAATTCAGAAATATGCGAGCGTAGACCAAGCAACAAGCTAAAAATTTGAATATTACTCTGCTGGCTGGTATTGGTAAAGTCACCATAAATTTGAAAATGGCCAAAAGAGACCTGGATTTTGAAGGGAGAGTTGTATCAAAGACCCTGAACACCAGTAGAACATTCAGACATTTTTATTGCATACTGGAGAGCTGTTGTTGATTTTAACTGGTCCTGTGGTGATACTTCTGGGGCTTTAATCAAAGAGGTACTGGGTGCAGGGTGTAACTGGGGGTAGGGGATGTGGCACTAATAACATTCCAGTTGGGAACTTTTTATTATGACTGGAGTCTGAAGTTATCATTTCTCATTTGCTAAAAATCATGTACTTTCTTAATGACCAGACACACAGTCATACATGTACAAATGAGGGTCTGTTGTACCTGATTCAGACTACTGGGACCTAGTGTGGAATTACGGTAGAATATAAGTTAATTAAATAAGAAGTGGCATCACAACTGCTACATGTATTTTATTAACCCTTAGAACACTGGTGGTATTTTCCATGCCAGTTAAATAGCAGAAACTAGAAGAGTCCATATTCCTTATTTGGGGGTAGAACAATTAATATTTTCAACGTGCAGCCTTCAGGCTGCACGTTGAAAATATTAATTGTTCTACCACATTCATTCATTTAGTAGCCATCCTACTTAATGAAATTATGACGTATCATGTTCCTGGACTGGAAAAGTGTTCTCTCATGTTGAAAGAGTTAATTCACCAATAGATTTCCAACAAGGTGGAATATTAGCCAGTTGGGACTCAAGTCATCACAGTCAGAACAAATTAGGTTTGCACTCCGCCCCTCCCAAATCAGTCATCTTCACGATGCCTCAGACTTGGTGGCTCAGCGGTACCCTATTTGAGACTGGAGGGAGTCTTTCTCAGCATGTGTTTCTTGTTCCCAATGAAAGTGGATTGTGAACACTGAGAGCACAATTAGTCTGCAAATGCAGGCTTGGATTTCTGAAAAATCCAGGGTGGCAATAAATCGCTCACCTGGAACCTACTTGGGCGAGCAAATTGCTCCCCTGAAATCTTTTTCACTTTTTTGCTTCACAAAGATCTTCCAAAGACTTAGTTACCCCCCTGCACACTGATGTCAAAATATCTAATTTTTAGACAAAAAAATTTCCCATAATGCAACTAGAAATTTAACCAATTCAATCTCGTTTGACAGAGCTCAATGAGCTCTGTCAAACGAGATTGAATTGGGTAAATTTCTAGATGCATTATGGGAAAAAACAGCTTCCAGAAATTTTGGTATTTTGACATCAGAGTGAAGGGTGTTAATACTGGATTGGGTAATTTTTCCGTCGAGTGCATTCAAACCAATCAATTTTAAATGAATTAATAAAATGTTAATGAATGAACCTGTATTCATTTTTTACTATCCCCTCCACTCCAGTGTGGTCAGATCGATCAAGAAGTTCAAGGGGACTGCTACATGTAGTGGCCAACACACACATGTACCCAGCATATTCTGTACATATGTTCCATGGTTCATCACCATCGAAAATAGCAGAAAGTAGGTGAGCAAAAAAACGCTTATGCCGGATTAAATTGCCTGAGCAGTTAAGGCAAGCTAAAAATCGCTTGCGTCAGAATTCCAAGACTGCAAATGTGGAATATATGAACTGACCACACACTGATCATCAATAATTCAAATAAATCGTCCGATCAGAATGCTGGAAATATTGTTTTACTATTTCCAACAGTATAGTTGCTGATGTCGTTGATATCCCAGTGACACCACTCAGCAAAGTTTCTTAGCACATCAGTGCAGACAAACCTCAAGGGTCTCCTTTCACACCAATACCAAAGAGAAAGCATAATGAAATATTATTTATTCTAGTGAGACTTGTGCCATTTTCCTGAGATTTTTCTTTGAATCAACCATTTTTGATCAATCAAATGTAAACAAAATCAGTATCAAGACAGGGCTAAACTTTTTTTGCTAAACTGATTTCAACAGAGCTCATTTCACCAAGTGTGAATGTGAAAATTAAACCCTGAAGTTCATATTCAATCAAAGGGGGACAACTCTAATACTAGTTGGAAAAGGGATAATAAAAACTATGTTTGTTAATAATGACTGTCATTATTATCTTATGAGACATGAAAGTGTATTGTGTTACTTCATCTCAGAAAATAATGCCTGAGCCTGTCTATCATTCATTAGAAAGGTATGAAAAATGTTGTCAGCATTGTTATCAAGGACTGGTTGTGCCAACTGTTTTCAAGAACTGGTTGTCTCTAAAAAAAAGCAGCCAGTGTCTCTAAAACAATTATTTACAGTTCCACATTCCACATTACCCAAACTGTTAAAATGTGGGTCTCCTTCCACCCCTACCCCTTCCTACCCCACTCAACCCCCACCCACCCATTTTTTTTTTAAATGACACGATGCTTGATTGGAAGTAGGGCTACCATGGAACATCAGAAAGTAACTGTCAGACTCTCCAACTTACCCATCAAGCTCAGGTAGGGTTAACAGCGGTTGAAGGAATCTGGAATCATCAGTGTGCAGTTTCTAGCTGCACTGCGTATCAAGGGAAATAATCAAAGCTTTAATTTCTAGCTGGACATGAACTCCCCATTTAAACAAGAGGCCCCAAGGGGCCTGAGGGCGCTCACCTGACATGGTAGCCTAAATATCAACCCAGAGAATTGATTTCAACAAGTTGCATCTGATCCTCCTAAGAAAAGCTTATACCAAATATCCAAAGATTCTGACCAGTGGATCTAAAAAAAAAATAGAAGATTTTTAAAGAAGATTCCTCATATTGAACTAAGTTATAATTCGGGCTCCCACAGTGAGTCCAAATATGGACCTAGGGACTTGGCTTGAACAAAGTTGAATCTCACTCCCTAAGCATGGTGCATACCAAATATCAAAAGATTCTGCCTGCTGGATCTTGAGAAGATTTTTAAAGAAAATTCCTCATTTTGAACTAAGTTACAATTCAAGCTCCCACAGTGAGCCCAGATATGGACCAAGGGACTTGGCTTGAACAAACTTGAATCTCACCCCCTAAGCATGGTGCATACCAAATATCAAAAGATTCTGCCTGCTGGATCTTGAAAAGAAGATTTTCAAAGAAATTTGCCTGAAATGCATTAACTTCGAATTCGGGCTTCTATAGTGAGCCCAAATATGAATCCAGGGGGCCAATTTGAACAAACTTGAATCAGATCCACCCCACAATGTTGCATAACAAATAACAAAAGATTCTGCCTGCTGGATCTGGAGAAGAAGATTTTTAAAGAAATTTGCCTGAAATGCACTAAGTTCGAATTTGGGCTTCTATAGTGAGCCCAAATATGAATCCAGGGGGCCGATTTGAACAAACTTGAATCAGATCCACCCCACAATGTTGCATACCAAATATCCAAAGATTCTGCCTGCTGGATCTGGAGAAGAAGATTTTTTAAGAAATTTGCCTGAAATGCACTAAGTTCGAATTCGAGCTTCTATACTGAGCCCAAATATAAACCCAGGTGGCCGATTTGAACAAACTTGAATCAGATCCACCCCACAATGTTGCATGCCAAATATCAAAAGATTCTGCCTGCTCGATCTGAAGAAGATTTTTTAAGAAATTTGCCTGAAATGCACTAAGATCGAATTCGGGCTTTTATAGTGAGCCCAAATATGAATCCAGGGAGCCGATTTGAGCAAACTTGAATCAGATCCACCCCACAATGTTGCATACCAAATATCAAAAGATTCTGCCTGCTGGATCTGGAGAAGAAGATTTTTTAAGAAATTTGCCTGAAATGCACTAAGTTCGAAATCGGGCTCCTATACTGAGCCCAAATATGAACCCAGGGGGCCGATTTGAACAAACTTGAATCAGATCCACCCTACAATGTTGCATACCAAATATCAAAAGATTCTGCCTGCTGGATCTGGAGAAGAAGATTTTTTAATGTTTTTCCCATTGCCTACAGTGTTAAAAAGTGCTGACTCAGCACTTTTTCAAAGTCCCGAAACTGTACCCTATGATAAAACCGATGGCAATTTTTTTTTACCAATCCTTTCTGTTGGTCCCAAGGAAGCTGCACACCAAATAAAAATTCTCAGTGCCGTGCAGTTTTTGAGATATAGGCGTTTTAATTTTTTTCTATTTTTAGCTCCTGTGGTTCCCACGGGGCTACAGGAAAAAAAATTTCTGCATAAATTAGGTACTTATGACCCAATAAGCCCTCACATAAAATTTGGTTCAAATTGGCCTCTCGGTTTAAAAAATAGAAATTTGGGGTGGGGTCAAAATTTTTGCTCCTCCCATAACATCGCCAAGTATAGACCTACAAACTTCTCTTGAACAAACTTGAGTCTACACCTCAAAAGGAAGCTGCATACCAAATATCAAGTCTCTGCTATTGCTGGTTCTTGAGAAGAAGATTTTTTAAGAATTGGAGCATTTTTGCCCCACCCCTCTGCTCAATATGAGCCGAAACCTAATTTGCCCAAAAATCAAAATGCCGCTATATAACCCCTACTCACATGAAATTTCATTAACATGCGGCCAGTGGTTTGGAAGAAAAAGACCCAAACACCACCTTCACGCCGGACGCCGGACGACGGACGCCGGACGACGGACGACGGACGAAAAGTGATCAGAAAAGCTCACCCTGACTTTCAGTCAGGTGAGCTAAAAATAGACCATGAAAGCATTTGGTGCACTGGTTTTGGAGAAGAGGTTTTCTCCATAACACAAAATGTTGAAATCGAGGATCCTATGACACTCCCAAATATGCCCCACGTGCATGCTTTGAACAAAGTCAGAAATCTACCATAACCCTTTACCTAACATGAAAAGCAAACAACACTTGCATACGAAATTACTGAATAACTCATTTTTTTTCATTTTTGGCATCAAAAACATAGCTTATGACCCCTTGAGGAGCTCATTCCAATCAGAGGTCAAAAGCCGTTTTTTGAGGAAAAAATTTTAATTTTATGAAAATTGAATGACAATGGCCAGTTTTGGCCATTATGTTGTGTAAAGGGTTAACTGATTGAGTGATAGAAGCCACTGTCATTGCTCTATTGAAACGTACTGAAAGCTAATTTAGTGGCTTCACACTGTATGCAGTAGCTTGTTGTTTGCTCAAGTGCAGAAAAAACAACAACTGTGACTCTCTAAAAAAATTGTAACAAAACAATTATTTATGACTGCAGTATGGCATCTTTGAAGAAAATTCTCATGTTTCAAACCGCCTTCGAAAAAAGAACTCTACCAGTTAAAAAGATGCTCCATTTCAAACATGACAGCACCTAGACATGTTTTCCCAATAAAACTCAATGTTAAAATCTAGAAGATCTGCGTTAAGTGTGACAATGATGTTATATATCAAATGAAGAAAAATTTGCAGCATTGATGTTGAAGATTTTTTTATGTTTTCCTCTTTCCCAGATGTATTAAATTCAGGGCGGGCCAAAATATGACTGTTGGGGGTTATTTTGAGCAACTCTGAAGATAAAATAATGATATACATCAAATATGGAAGTATTTGCTGCACTGGTTTGGGAGAAGATTTTTTATTTATTTGTTGGTTTAAGGTCACTTATCTCTGCACAGTGGCTAATTGTCGCCGCAACATGGAGATAAAGTCAAGTTTAGTCAATCATTTATACCCAAGTTGCCCACATAAGATAACTTCCACCCAGACATGTTAATCTGATGAATTGTAAAATAGAGAGATTTCAGAACAAAAATAGTGAGATTTTAATTTTTAAAAAGCTCAGAGTAAAATTTATTGACTTTAATAGTGAGATTCTGTTAAAAATCACAACTTTTAGACTCATTTATCAAAAATATATTCTGAAAAATAGTGAGTCTCCCACCAAAATATTGACACTAAACATGTCTGCTTTCACCCCAGGCATTGGTGAACGGGCCCTATTTTACTGTAAAACAAGAGCTTGTTTACCTCAGTAAACAAACACTGCTTCACTTCCCAGGATTCTCATGGGCTGTGATAAGATTTTTTAATGTTTCTTCCATTATCCTCAATGTTAAAATCAAGCAGTCCTATGAATACCCTACATATTACCAAGGGGTTGGTTTGAAAACTTGTAGTTCCTCATTACAGGGATATTATATATCAAACTAGTGGGCCCACCCATCGAAGGACAGGAAGCTCAGCCCAGCATGATGGAAAAGTACATGTTGTCCATTGCATATCTCGGGAGATAATCAAAACAGGAATTTCTAGTGGCAGAAAAATGATTAGTAATACAATCGCCAGTTGCTAGACGAGTGGAAGCTGCACGAATAGCAAGACAAATCCATCAAGAAATGAATTCAGGAGAGATCTGGCATGTGAGAAAACGCATATCCACCCGGGATAAACGTGCCAAGGCATCCCCCCCTCCCCCCCCCCCCCCCTCAAGTAGAGCAGCATCCAAGAAAGTGTCCATCTTGGAGTAAACTGCAAAGTCCTAGGCCTTTTCAAGGAAAAGTGCAGAACAAGCTTGGAGAGGCAAGGATGAGTGCCGTTACGACACTGTCCCACATATGAAAAAGGTCTCTGAAGCATGGACTTGTACCCATTGCTGGAGACCCCCAGAATCAAACTTATACCAGAAACTCTGCAATCGGCGTTATCGAAGGAGTGACAGAAGCAAAAGAGTGATCGCATACCATCGACAGAAGAACCTTCCACTTAGCCGCAGAGGCTAAATCAGTGGAGTGAGTGCCTCCTTGAAGAAGAAAAGCAACTCCACTGCTTGTCTCGAAAAATTCACTACAGAGGAGACAGGACCCGATAAAAGACATGTGCAAAGGCACAATGAAGTCAGGTCGACTTGAAACCTCCTCAGGCAACCTTGGCAAAGAAAGTCGCGACGTAGAGGGAGACATGCCGAACCGCCACTAACAGAGAGCGGAGCAGACTGATCCACACCCACTTAGGCGACTTGGGTGTGATTGAAAGGATTAGACAACTGAAGGTTCGTATCTGGGTTAGATCCTGAGGCAGAATTGGAACCGGCAGGAAGGTGTAGCCGACAAGACCATTCCAAAGGATGGACAAAGCGTCCATGGCAAAAACCAGAGCATCTGGACACGGGGACACGAAAGTGTCCACCTGATGGTTCCGAGTCGCAAAGAGATCGATGTGGGGATGACACCATGAGATCAGTCACCGAAACACAGAGACCAAACAGTCGGGGAAGACTCCGAGCTGATGAAGTCCATCCCAGATAACAAAACGTCTGAGAAGGGACCAGATCCGACTTCTCTCCGTTGACTCTGAACCCTATTGATGTGAGTAGGCTCAACAGTGTGATGACATCAGACTCCAGAAAAGGAGCATTGGATTGCCTCTGAAGAATATCAACTAGATAAGCCAAAGAAGACACCCTGGACTGTGCGATGGAAGACTAACACATGCAACATCAGACAGGTGAAGGCCCAAGGATCCAGGTCGAGGCCAAAGGGCATGGCCTTGAACTGGAAAACATCCTGGGGAATGGAGCGGCGAACCGATCTGAAAGGCACTCTCGACTGAGTGAAATGTCATGAAATCGAGGTGACTACTGCCAACGCCTACCCTACCCTGTGAGTGAGTAGAAGTGGCGACAGGAGGATCAGCCCTTAGCTTCGCAGAGGAAGCAGAAGGGTACTTGTTAGGCTTTGGACGGTGCCTGCCTCCAACAGAAGGCCGATCAAGCTGACTAAGCAGCAGCAGATCAATGAAATGACAAAGGGAGTCATCCCGGACCATCGCCACAGAACCATGGAATAGTCGCGGACCCTCTGACAGAGGCAGATCGAAGAGCAGCGCACTGCCCCCAAGAAGGGAACATCTTGTGTCCAGCACAGCATACCTGCGAACTAATTCCAAGCTAAACGTGTTACAGGCATGTGTGTGAAAAGATGCAGGAGCGCCTTGAACAGCACACACAAAAAAATAGGCCGATGAAATCGTCAGATGTGTACCCATACGTGCAATTAGTAGAAAGCTGTATGACGGAGGGCCACCACAGATGCTGACAATTAGTTGCAAGTTACGTTTTGCCAATTTGGGGCAGTTTGGGATGAAACGGAAATAGGTAAGTTTTGACGAGTTACCACGTGGTGAATAAGATAAAAGAATAAAAGAAAATTATTACTAAAGATTTAAAAAATACTCGCATTTATTTGTTTTCCGTTGTTTGTTTATCACCCCAATGTCTTTCTTTATCCCTGTCAAGAAAATCCAACGCTCGTTTGTGACCGAAAGCTCATAGTTTCAGAATCAGAGCACCATTTGCGCCGTAACCTGCGCAGTTGTTGTGATTAAGTTGTTTTTTCCAGAATGCGAGAATGTTCTGGAAAAACCAATAAAAATACAACAAATGCACAGGTTACAGCGCAAATTGTTTTCAAATTGTTGTCCCACTTAAGCATTGTTGGTGCTATTGAAACTAACTTTACCTGGTGCACGTGTGCGTAATTTATAACCGGACATTACACATCAGTGAATTGGAGTTCATGGAATAAATAAATACGTCTCTCCAGGTATTGCTGGCAAACATTTAATGTGTTATTATTTATTTTTTCGTTATTGGGATGATTTTGTATTTTTTATGGTTTCATCCATATTGGCCCCACAAACCTGTTGATTTCTGGTACACGCACTGATGTAAACACATGGGCGATTGAACATCAGCGACTAAATAGAATACTTCTTTATTATTATTTATGGTCAATGTAAATAACATTGGCCAGCCCGATATAATAGTTACAGTTGAAGCAAGAACACACTACAAATATAGGTACCTTAAATGCGGTTAACCACGGTCAAACACGCTGGTTAACCGGTCAGAAAAAAGTCTTAACCGCGGCAGCACTAATATTTTTTTAGTTTTCTCATGCCAAAGGGATTGGAGGAATTTTCAATTGAAGGATAAAGGGTTAATATCTCAGGATCGAATTATCAGATTTGCACCAAAAACTATACAGCTCAGCACATCAGTAGCCTCAACACAAATATAAAGTACCTTGGCAATCCAGGCAATATTTTTCAAGTTATCGAATGCCAAAGGGATTGGAGTAATTTTCAATTTGAAGGATAAAGGGTTAATATCTCAGGATCAAATTATCAGATTTACACCAAAAACTATACAGCTCAGCACATCAGTAACCTGAACACAAATATAAAGTAACTTGACAATTCAAGCAATTTTTCTCAAATTATCGAATGCCAAAGGGACTAGAGGAATTTTCAATTTGAAGGAAAAGGGTTAATATCTCAGGAACAAAATAACAGATTTACACCAAAAACTATACAGCTCGGAACATCAGTAACCTGAAGATATATATAAAGTAACATGACAATTGCATTGATATTTTTTGAGTTATCTCATGCTAAAGAGATTGGAAGAATTCTCAATTTGAAGGATAAAGAGTTAATATCTCAGGATCAAATCATCAGATTTACACCAAAATCTATACAGCTCGGCACATCAGTAACCTGAACACAAATATAAAGTAACTTGACAATCCAAGCAATATTTTTCAAGTTATTGAATGTCAAAGAAATGGATACGGATGCCGGATGGACAGACGGCCGGACAGAGGATGGACGAATGACGAATGGCCACCCCGGATGCCAGCATTGTGTACCATACATAGTATGGGTACACATAAAAACTGTTCATGACGGACACCAAACAAAGAGTGGTAACTAAAGCTAATCTTGAGTTTCACCTGGGGGAGATGAAAAAAAGAGAGTTTAAACTCGAGATGGTCTGTTGCGTGCTATACCCCTACCGTGGCATACTGCCTAGTGTGGGTGAGTGAAAAGGTCCATTCAATTTCTCTAAGTAAAAAAAAAATCCAATATGGCCACCAGTCGGCCATCTTGAAACTGAGTTGGAAAAAAATTATGTCACACACTGTTCCTCATCATGTTGATAATTTTTGTGAAGTTTCATGAAAATACGGCTGAAACTGTGGAAGTAGTTCACTCCACAAGTTTACATGGACCAATGACAGACCGACAGACCGTCTGACCAGCCAACAAGTTGACTCCTCTATACCTACCCTCCCCTCCCCCCACCCCTAAAACATCGATTGTGGGGGTATAATCCTAAAAAGTGTTGTTTCGTAATGTACATTCCTATAGACTTATACAGAATTTAAAAACATGGATCTGGTCACAAGTGAATTGGTGCCTATAAACACGTAAATTGTGCCTGTCAATCACCATGAGAGACTTCTTATTTGCATGCTTGGTGTACTCCCTCAAGTCTATTTGTACTTCAAGGACCGGAGTTTATACACTGTACTATGTTCTTCAGTTTGCATGACATGCTGTTCATTTTTTGGGTCACTAAAATGAATGGATCTCCCCATGACAATACATTTCTCTTTGGTCTCAATATGGAAAGAGTTCAATACAATATTTGTGTGGAAAAATAAAAAATATACTTTGACCTTTGCTATGTGTCACATTCTGTATTGTCATTTTAGTCCTCATGTATGTAGACTGTAACACAAGATTTTTCAATCAATACAGTAATGATATCTTTTATTCATTTTTCATAGAGATTATTAATTAAATATGCAGAGTGTAAACGCCTAATTGTGTGTGTTCACTTCTATCAATGATTGTTAATCATTGCACATTCAACATATGATCTATGGGTGCACTTAATTACTTACTGGAACTATCTATATATGTACAACAGTACACCATTTACAAGAATCTGTGAAGCAACTGGTTCACTTCTAAACAGTCAGATGGACTGACAGAGGGAGCACTTTACTAAATCCTTTGCCTGGAGACACAGCAGTATAGGCAGTGGGCAGGGATTATATTTTATCTAAATTTGGGAGAATCCATTTGGATTCGCAATTCATTGAGGCCATCATGGTTGAACCCCTGTAGTATACTGATTACACATGTTAACCCTTTACCCAACACAGCTTTTTAATTTCTAAAACATAAACTGAATTTGATATTTTTTTAAAAATTAAACAATATTTACCAATAAAACCTTAGAAATATGGGTGTCATTGGAACCGGCTTGGCTAGAAAGTTCCCAAATATTAAACAAGGGACCCCATTTGGACAAACTTGAAACTGACTCACCTAGAGATGTTGTATACCAAATATGAATGGATTCTGAATGGTGGATCTGAAGACGATTTTTAAATAAATTTCCTCATATTGCACTAAGTTAAACTTTGGGCTCCAACAGAGAGCCCAAATATTAACCTAGGAGCTCGATTTGCATGGCAACTTTATTTGAACAAACTTGAATTGACATATGATAAGGAAATGCACACCAGATTCGGTTCAACTGGGTCCAATACTTTCCGAGAAGTTGTCGATAATGTAAAGTTAATGACTTCAAACACCTCGTGTTCGTATTTCTATTCGATATAATAAATCAACATTTGGTGGCAATATTTTGTGTTGTTGCAATTGTGTTGCATCATGTTCTATTCTGTATACAGACATGAGTCACCAATCAAATAACGTGGAGCATGGGTCAATCCACTAGTTGATTATATAGCTTACCATTTTTGCAAATTAAAAGAAATGGTTCTACCTTGACTTGTCAAATTTGAGGGTAGACCTAATGGTATTCTGATTTCGGGAAGAATTATTCTCTCATTTTGTCATGTGTGTTACACATAAGACAGGGATTTTTCACAATGGTGATTTCCACATGTGAACCTCCCACCAACCTGAATTTCTTAGCCACTCGGAAGACTAACCACAGGAGAATATAATTGTGTATGACCAACTTCACTTGCCGATATGACTCTGTCCAGAATTCATTTTATACATATATACCAAAGCTTGTCATTTTTTATCCCCCAGAAGACATAGAAGTTTTATTAGTCATATGGATTAAGTACTACAATGAACAATGTATGTTCATTAGAATGACTGTGGTTGGAATTTTTTCAGTCTTGGACCACTTTGTTTCAAATGGCCTTATATTATATGAATTCTTCTGAATCCCACACTATACATAAAGAGACCATAAAAGAAGCCACCCAAGTTTGAGCCCTTAGGAAAAGAACTGTTTCTGCTGTGGAAAACACACCCACCCTCTATTGAAAGAGGGATAAAACAATAACAATACTGGGGGAAGGAAGATTATTGATGTGAAAATGATTTAATAAAAATAGTGCAACATTTGACCAGACAAACAAATAGGATGGGCAGATACATTATACAGTACACAATGGGTGATCTCATCAAACCAAGGACCACACAAATTGTAGGAACGTTCTTTAAATTCTCACCAAATTCTCATAAGTCCCTGCAAATTCTTTGAGCAAAACCATTCATCCCAATATAAAGACAAGCTGTGATCAGATATGATCATAAAACATTGTCAAGCAGAGTCCCTATAAAAAGGGAGTGGGGGTATCTTCGTTCCCCCAGGAATAGTTTCAAGAAGTAGGTATATATTTTTCTTCTGTATTCCAAAGCAGACACATACATGTATGTTAAGAGAGCTAATGAATCCATATGACAGCCACAGCAGGATGCTTCTGTGGCAGATTATTTAACAAGGTAAAGCATATTCGAAAACTGACCAACTGATACTGGTCAGTTAATTCATCTGTTTCATATAATTACTTATGGAGTGATGGGCAAGTTGGCAATTCTACAGCTATGTTTGATATAATTTCAACTGATAATCAACCATGGTGGGCCAAAATGACACTGTTGGCATTTTGAAAATCTAATTATTAGGTATCTCTCATTAAAGTATAAATCTCTCGAGCGATTGGGTTACCTCAGACTAGGGTTTTTGGTCATTGAGGTGATACTAGATAGCCAGGGTAGGGTCTTGTATGCGTGGGTGGGTTTCAGGACACCCACAAAGTTTTATGGTATACGTTGATATCATCAGCCTAGGTACACTAGGTGGGCAATGGCCCCAAAGTTCATTTAATATGGAGGAAACCCAATCGAGCAATAGAATTAGCATATACAGTTAAAACTAGAAGTCCTGTCACGTCTAGTGCAGAAAACGCTTGTTAGTTAAATCGCTATCTAGTGCAGAACAGTCAAGTAAATCTCGTTAAACATGCAATAACTTCTGCGCTATGTGACGCAGAATGTGGTGCGCTATTCACGAGGTCGTTAACTTTAATCTCCGACACATGCAATTAGGAAAATAAATGTGTTGTAACTGGACTTGAATATCCGTCGATATCATTTCAAATCAGGTTTGTCTGGTAAATTGGTGGTGACAATGAAAGAAAAAACGCCGAAAAAATTGTCGAAATGACCAGTTTTAATTTTCACAAGAAGCACGGACAGTGAAATCAAAGTCGCTGCCAAATCGGATAACCGTCTTAATAAAAAAAATGTTTTGACTCCAACATTTTATTAATTAATATCTGACTTTGTTCGACTTGAAAAACATGCATAAATTTGTTCGTAAAATCACCATACAAAATTCAAATACCGATAATACCGCTCAGTCTCCCAACTGAATTTTTAGCGAGCAATTCGCAGTAAATTTTCAGTATCATTTAAAACCTTATTACTTTTTGAGATCTTGTTCATATCACTAGCTACACCCAATAATAACAATAAACAGTGGGCCGCAACATGATATTGAAATCACGATTGCGTGGCCACTAGTTGGGTTTTTGAGGGGAGGGGGGGTCTATTTGGCAAACGGAGCGCATGTTCGTATTATCCTAAGGGTTAAATATTAAACAATAAGTTTCACCTTTTTGGGCATGAATTCGCCGAAATCAGGGAATTTGCTTAAAAATCCAATCCCTGTAAACAAATAAACAGCCAGTAAAAATGAGTTGTTTCTTTTATTTTAATTTTTTATCCCAAACTGATTTTTCTCTGGATCAGGTCTTTTCAATCACTCTTCATCATTAATCCATAATCAGTGATGATAAAAGAACATAAGACCCATGGAAATATAAATTTTACACCTAATTGTTGTTAAGTGATTCATCTCCTAATTGAGGTCATAAAACGGGAGCTTTGTATATTGACAGGAATGTTTTCAAAGCTTATTCACACCTTCTACTGTCAAAAATGCAGAAATGGTGATTGCCAACATTACTGATTGCTACTTGAAAAACTGCCGCAAATTGAGAAAAATCGTCTCTGTTCAGGCAGGATTAGTGAACATATACCGTTCCCCGTATGTTTACATCAAGAAGGATAGCGATCATCAACCATATTTATTGGTACTTTACGCCACATATGTGGCCGTCGGCACAATATAGCCAAAACTTCTGATGTAGCCTTCAGCATCAATAAATAATGATCATATTTGTTTCATAAATGAGGAGCAAGAAAGTAGAATATTCAAAGGAACAATAGTCTGGTGACAATTCATGAAAATTTAAACCTGACAAGACCTCTCTCCCAGAAGTTAAAGTACAATAAGTTGAGCTTACGTGTAGGCCTATATCCACAGTTCGTTGAAGAAAAAAGTATGTACGACAAGGACAAATTATGAACAAGGAAAAACACACAGCTGTCTGAGGACGGCTTGAGGACTAAACTTCTTTGCATCAACTTTCAAGTGTGTGGGTTAAAAACTTCACTGTGCAGGTGATTTAATGATAGTCCACTCTAAACGAACTGTATGCCTATATTAGAGATATGACAGGGGTCTTAGTTTAAACATTTATTCAAGAGATACAAAGTACAACATAGTTGATGGTGCATCAGACAGAAATCTAGAAAGCTTATACAGGGTTTTGTGTGGAATGGGTCTATAAAATTCCCATCCCACCCACCGTTTGGGATAACCAAATGAAATCTTGCAAATTTCAGCTCGAGGAAACTCCACTTATACTCATCTACTCACCCGATGACCAGAGTTATTCTGCAAAGAACTCCCTATCATATAACTGGGGTGTCAGCAAATCCCTCCCGGGGTGGAATATCCACCCAAATGATATCTCAGTTTCATTGACAAAGCAAGCACAAGGAATACGCAGTATGGTTCAGTGGAATGGGCTTTTTATATTGGTTCGAAGCTCACTTGAAGTTGAGAATGTTTCTTTCACATAACACAATCCAGTATGCGTGGAAATTCCACTTTGTTGGTGCTTCTGTACAAAGGCATCCACGTACCGTGGATGGATTTTAGACAGGTCACAGGATATCCACTATCAAAAGTACAGTCATTCGTAGTGTCTGATAATGTTAAATTCACATGAACGATGGGTCGAGTCACCTGTGGTACGAAACTGAGAGGATGCAGCAACTTCTCAAACCGCATGTCATGATGTGGACGAAAGATTTGTCCACAATGTTCATGCTCACTAAGTTTTCTAAAATGTTCTATCAGATACCCAACCCCCCATCCACCCCCCACACACAAACTGTCATGCTGGATAAAAATAATTACGCATCAATGTTTTTGATACAACGTTCCTTTATAACTAATAATTTTAACCCTGTTTAACTCATTGATCGAAGGTGACATTGGCCACCAACAGAAATTAGAATACTTTTTTTTTTACTTTTTATTTAAAAAAACGAAGCTAGCGTGGGGAGGAAGAGTTATGGAGTCTGAGGAATTGGCAGTTTGTAGCCCATGCTTCCCTCTATGTAGGGATACGGATGAATGAGCTGGTTTTGTGGATGAAAGGGTGTGTGTTAGGGGGGGGGGGGGGGGGGGGGCATCTTTTTGTTGATCTCACTTACAAAATACCTGGTGAATAATTAATTTCTAGTTCAGCTTTCACACAAATGAATATTGTTTTACAGAACACCAACTATCTCTTGAAATTGAAACTTTCTTTATATATAGCTGAGCATTCCAAATTCGTAATTCACTCGGAACACTTTTGATACGCTGTCAGTTCGGTATTCTGAGAAGAGCGCTCTTTGTTTCCAACCATGCTTGCCTTTTCCATAGTTTCTCCATTGGCAGCGATTGAGAGTAGGCTAAGAATTCTCGAATGAAAACGCTATTACTTCTACCTTCTCAATGTTTAGCAGTCTTGAATCAACCTGCATGATCTTCTCATCAATCTTCGAAAACAAAAATCACACAATACGCATTTTTAAATACTTCTTGTATTGTCGCGAAATGAATTGATAAAAGGGGGAAAATAGAGTAATGGACATCATCTCGTCCTCTGAGTATCTGCATTCTAATATTTAATTGCCACCTTATGTCATTAGGAGGTGCGACTCAATTACTGTTGATTGCCTGATATGAGTACTAAATATCAATCAGCCGTCACGCGTTACAATTCTGCAGTAATTGCGATACGCTACTGTGCATCAGATATGATTCTTTGGTGACTTGCTGCACTATTCTAATGTGCTATTATGTCAAATTAGTGCAGAATACGGGACAGGACTTCTAGTTTTAACTGTATGCCCAGGAGGATGATAAAACTCTTAACTTCATGAGCAGAGATTCTAATCACTCTACTATCCCTATTGGATAAATTACTATAAGTGATACGGATAACTGAATCCATTTTGAAATGAAATGAACTGAAATATGCTTTCTGAGTAGAATGAGAGAAAGGAAGAGTCTTTTTCTACCTTTCATGATGAAACTAGACCTCGACATATATAGTGGAACCCTGTTAATTGAATACCTACTTTGCCAATGAAAATTATTCAATTAACAGGAGTATTCAATTGACAGGGATTGTGCCACTTTCCTGTATTCTTGAAATAAGCTTCGCATTTATTCTAATATATCTTGTCTGACAGAGCACCTTAAGCTCTGTCAAACAAGATAAAATAGATTAAATGCCTGTATTGGATGTACTGAGGCCCAAACAGGAAAACTGTGGTAAGTCAGGATAATTTCTCGACCGGTTACAAGATTTTTAATTCAATTAATAGGAGTTTACTCTATAACCTATATTCATTTAACAGGTCAAATTTATACTGGAGGTATGGTACATGTTTTTTGTGTCAGACAATTATATTCAATTAACATGGTTATTCAGTTAAGAGATATCCAATTAAGTGGGCTCCACTGTATTCTTATTGTCCTTAATGCACATAGTAATGGTCTAGAATTATTGACAGGCAGTAAAGTATGAATAATTATAGGAGCAGGTAGTTTATCTGATGCCTGATTCTCAGCGAGAAAGCCTACTTGAGAAGTAAGGGTAATAGAATTACCCATACAATGATAATGCCAATCCTCAAAAGACAGAGAACAAAGTTCACTAATCTTCAAGCTGATGCAAAAGCAAGCATGAATACCATTTTAAATGTAAGAAACTTAAACTCCAGAGAATCTAAAGGTTCAAATGGAGCTCCTTAGAGTTTTAACAAAACCCAGGATAGATTCTACTAAGGAATTAGCCTTTAAGTTTTTAGCCTTTCAATGGAAAAATTCTTTAGTAACTTTGACAAGGATTGATCCAAACCTATAGAAATACAGCCTTCATGAGCATAAGTGCCCGACAACAGAGAACAGTATCTTTTGATTGTAATACACCTTTAGCTTGGCACAAAGCAAAGAAAACTCTCCTCTTTGAAGCAGAAATGCAGTCCATTGCTCTTCTGAAACAAGAGCACAACCTAGTGTTGCATAAATAGGCCTGGTAGGCTTTTTCGAATGGTAAATAATTACTGTTTTCATCCAACCAATTTATTTATTTATTAGGGTTTAACGACACGTTAACAGCCAAGGTCATATTGTGTTGGTGACAGTTTTACGGGTGGAGGAAGCCGGAGTACCCGGAGAGAACCAACAAACAACGACGAGCAGCTGGCAGCTCCCCAACATCGTAATTCCGCACTGCAGCACACGCAGGGTTAGATTGGTTGAAGACATGTGCATCATCGACGTGCAGTACATCTTAGTACACGGCGTCATCGTGCCCCCATGTGTAAATGGCTAAGTGCCTTGCCTAAGTCCAAATCGATCGCTCAGACGGTCATCCATCCAAGGACTAACCGGGCTCGACGTTGCTTAACTTCGGTGATCTGACGAGAACCGGTCATCCAATCAATAACATCATACCAAATCCCAATTCAAAATTAATCTAATTCAATCAATTAGAATGACCAACATATTTTCAATATTGTATTGTCATAACAAAATTTCTGAATAGAGAATGGTGAGAATTTTGAAATGATGACCTGGATTAATTACAGCAAGACTTTTCACAAAATTTCTGAATAAAGATGGATTGAATTTTGAAATAATGACCTGGATTAATTACTAGCAAGACTTTTCACAATAGCTGAGAGGCAATCTGGAGCAGATTGCGTGCACTATTCATAGTTGAGGGTTTCAATAGTAACTATAAGCTGCAATTGCAGCCATGTTTGTGACCCAATCAACATTACATGAGGATCGTTCGTAGAGGGGGTCCCAGTCATCATTTATGAGAAGTTTCAAAACATTTGGCCTGGCAGTTTCAGATGAGATTTTTGAAAATCCACCAACCAGAATCAAAGAATTCCTCTGGAAGCCATGTTTTTTATCCGACGGGAACAAAATGAGGATCATTTGTAGATGACCTCCCTTAGACCATTCCTGTCAAGTCTGATTCACACCGGTTCAGCGGTTACAGGGATGAAAATGTGAAAAGTTTATGGGCACCGAATGCCAAGTGATGAGAAAAGCTCACATGGCCTTTTAGGCCAGGTGAGCTGATAAAAGGCTGTCCGGCATCACACGCCCACCTCCCCCCCCCCACCCCACCCCGAAATTAAAGGTGTGCAATTCAAATTGTTTGAAAATGAAAGTGTCTATGACACTGTAGCTTAATGTTGTGTTTGATGAAAAGGATAATGTTCAATGTGTATGAAATGATTATGAAATAAGACAAGAATTGTGATAATTGGGAATATGTTCATTTCTGTTCCCTGTATGCTATGTTTTTGATAAAAAATAATATGAGGTGTACACTGTACTAAAGAGCTGAGGAGTGGGTTAATATGACCTCACAGTTAAAGTATGTGGCCCTCACAGTTAACGTATATCAACGAAAGTTACCAAATTACAGTGAAATTATTCCAAAACGAGTCATCCTATCAAGTTACATTGAAATCCCTTCATAATTATGGCCTGTAGACTGTGCTAAAGGTTTTCGGGCTTCGGGCCCCTGTAGCCGTCAGTTTCCCAATTGCGTCTAAAGGGGACGTTCTCATCTAGACATTATATGAAGTCAACCTACCAAGCTACAATGAAATTCCTTCATAAATATGACCTGCAGACTGTGCTAAAGGTTTTAGGGCTTTGGACTCAGGCAGCCATCATGGTTGAATGATCGCAACCAAAAGGGGACATTCTCATCTGGGCATCATCTGGAGTGATCCTACGAAGTTACAATGAAATACCTTCATAAATATGACCTGTAGACTGTGCTCAAGGTTTATAGGCTTCGAACCCCTGAAGCCGTCACAGTTGACCAATCGCGACCAAAAGGGGATGTCATCATCTAGGCATTATATGGAGTCAAACTAACAAGTTACAATGAAATCCTTCCATAAATATGATCTATAGACTATGCTAAAGGTTTCGGGGTTTTGGGCTCGGGCAGCCATCAAGGCTGAATGATCGCAACCAAAAGGGGACGTGCTCATCTAGACATTATTTGGAGTCATAAATGCAACCTGTGAGGTGTGCCAAAGGAAATTGTGGATGTACGTACTAACGTACTAACATAGTAACCTAAGGATGCCGACGGACGATAAGTGATGGCAATTGCTCAGCTTGACTTTGTCAAGTTGAGCTAAAAATGCCCTCAATGTTTATTTATTTATTGGTCTTTAAGGTCACATATTTCTGCACAATGGCTAAACCTGGCCGCAACAAGATATAAAGTAAAGTCCAGCCAAATGTTTACACCAATGTTGCCTATTTCAGAGGATTTTTACCCCAGGCATTGGTGACCGGGTCCTATTTGATAGATCATGCCCATGTCTCATCCAGGCATTATAGAGAGGCATCCTACCAAGTTACAATGAAATCCCTTCATAAATACGACCTGTAGACTGTGCTAATGGTTTTCTGGTTTGTGCTCGGGCAGCCATACCGGTTGACCGATCGCGACCAAAAGGGTGCGTTCTCATCTAGACATGACCCCAAATCTGCATATAAAATTTCGGGACGATTAGACAAGAACTGCGGGGTGTAGCCCGTGCTAAAGGAAAATGTGAACAGACTCACAGACTAACAGACTTCTGCACGCGTGATGGCAATAGCTTATCTGGACTATGTCAAGTTAAGCTAAAAATTGATATTTTTCAGTCGAAAAAGGGACATAATAAACAAGAGGCCCCAGGGGACCTGAGGGCGTTCACCTGACATAGTAGCCTGAATATAAAATCCAGGGAATTGATTTCAACAAGTTGTATCTGCCCCTCCTTAGAAAAGCTTATATCAAATATTCAAAGATTCAGACAGGGCAAAAATTCTCATATCTGTTCGTTTTCCATAACTTTTCCAAAACCCTCCCAAATTATCCAGGTCCTGGCAAATCAATTTACTATTTTCAAAGACTTTCCATAACCTCTATGAACCCTGGATGAATTTATTTCTATAAATTTGATTGGTATACTAGTACACACAAACAAAAAACATAACCTACAAAGTAAGCTAACAACTTCTTCAGTCAGGTAAAATCAGTATCTGCAAATCGTAATGTTCTCAGTGTAACTGGAAGGTAATTAATATTCCTGATTAGTTCTACATGTATGTTTCTTTCTCTGAGATCTCCTCCAAAAACAAATTCACAATACAAGCCATGACATGCATTTTTCCCAACACCACCAGCTCCAGACGTTTTTCCAAAGAGAGCAGAAGAATCCCTACCAGTGCTCGATTGACAATTAATTTGAACTTTTTATACCCATTTGTAACCCAAAGTGACAAACACAGTGTCTCATGAGGTTACGCAGAGGTTTAACTTTGATTCCCTTACCCAAAATATAATATTAAAATAAACAATTACATCCAACAACTCATAACAAGACATTTATTTAATGCAATAGTGAACCAGGCGGTTTTCTGGAGTGAAAATGAAGCGTGCATGGAAAAAATTTATTTATTTATTTATTTATTGGTGTTTAAGGTCACATATTTATGCACAATGGCTAATCATGACCGTGACAGTTTTACGGGTGGAGGAAGCCGGAGTACCCGGAGAGAACCACCGAGCAACGACGGGCAGCTGCCAGCTCCCCAACATCGTAACTCCGCACTGCAGCACAGGCAGGGTTAGATTGGTTGAAGACATGCGCACCATCGACGTGCAGTATGCCCTAGTACATGGCGTCATCGTGCCCCCACGCGGGCAATGGAGATGAAGTGTCTTGCCTAAGGACACAACGTGGTTGCCGCAGGTGGGATTCGAACCGAGGACCTCTCGGCTTGCAGCCTGCACCTCTACCTACTGAGCCTCCGCGCTCCCATGGAAAAAATTAACAGATGCATGATGCAAAACATAAGATAAAGGCCACATGTTAAAAGATTCTTAGTAACAGCAATTGCTCACACAGACTTTAAGTGAGATGAGCTACTCCACACCAAAAATTGAGAAGCTTTTTTTTCTGTATTTTCCAGAAATCACTTCTGTGTCATCGTTGAATCTGCTACAGTTGTACATACCTTATGGGTCAAGAGAATAATTTCGTTTTTTGCGAAAGTGACAAATGTTTCCAACATGGTAATAAACTTTTAACAACAGATAAACTCTCACTGGAGGTAGGTGAAAAGGGCAAGTATCGGATAATAGCGAGAGAACTTCATTATATTCATATACATCATAAATTGCAATAGGTGTGCCAATTTCTTTGTTTCCTCACTCCAGATTATATTTTAATCAATTTTCAAATCAGTGTTCATCTAAAAGCCTGAATAATTTAATGCAATTACTTAACAAGGCATGGGATAAGTTATTGAATCTTGATTCTGCATGAAGTATCTATGTTGTAATGTATAAGTAACAATGAAAATGATGTTTCTGAACCCTTAAGCTGCTAAGTATTTTCTTGAATTTCTCATGAAATCAAGTCATGGCTACTAAAGAATTCAATACAGGGGAAGCCTGTTAATTGAACAGCGACTTTAAGAGTGACAAGACAGTCTAACGACATCCATTTCACCCGCCACTTTTATGTTATGATAGGAATAATCTCATTATCGACCTGGACATGCATTCATACCTAAATATAGAACCTTAGTGAGCATGCTCACATACCCCAGGCGCCCCGATATTTCAAGCTCTAATCATTTTTTAAAAATAAACATAGACTCTAGAAATACTGCAGAAAACAGTGTTCTGTAGTTTCAACGGTATTGAAAGAATTCAAGCAGAGAAAAAGCCCGGAAAACTGTAATTTTGATGAACTTTTCAAAGTCTATGGGGCCGTAATTTTGGTAAAAATCAGTGGAGCGGAACAAAACCCAAACTTGTTCTGTAGGCCACCATGTTAGACTAACATATCAAAAATCAGCTCAATATCTGGAAGCGTGCAGAAAAAAAGTCCAGAAAACTGTAATTTTTATGAACTTTTCAAAGTTCAAGGGCCGTAATTTCGGTAAAAATCAGTGGAGCAGAACAAAATGCAAACTTGATCTGTAGGACACCATGTCAGACTAACACACCAAAAATCAGCTCAATATCTGGAAGCATGTAGAAAAAAAGTCCGGAAAACTGTAATTTTGATGAATTTTTCAGAGTCCAAGGGCCGTAATTTCGGTAAAAATCAGCGGAGCGGAAAAAAATGCAAACTTGATCTGTAGGCCACCATGTTAGACTCACATACCAAAAATAAGCTCAATATCTGGAAGCGTGTAGAAAAAAAGTCTGGAAAACAAGTAGGACTGACAGACTGACGGACGGACCAGTCAAAAACATTATACCCCAGCAACTTTGTTGCGTGGGGTATAATAATGTCACTCACCAAATATTATTGAATTACTTTAATAGCAACTGAAGATATCTTCCAAAAACCTGCAATTTTGGTAAATTCAAAGTCGAAAAGTGCTATAACTCTGGTAAAATTATTGAATCAAAACTTCCTTTCCATGTGCACATACATATCATAATCATACTGCACACCAAGTTTTGAAAAATCCAATGAAAAATGCAGGTGGAGTTAAGCAGACAAGCCTTTGTGATGGAAATTTAGCTATTACCAAGGGCCATAACCATGCAAAATTTGTCGCATCGAAAAGTCCTGACCACATGAACATCTACACTTGATACTGATACTTCAGACCAAGTTTTAAAAAAAATCCAATAAAAAATGTAGGAGGAGTTAAGCAGACAAGCTTTTGTGATGAAAATTTTGCCATTTCCAAGGGCCAAAATTTCTGATCAAGTTCTGTAAAAATCCACTGAAAACTGTAGGATGAGTTAAGCAGGCAAAGTTTGTGATGGACAGGTGAATGGACTGGCAGATGGACAGACAGACAAACACCATTTCAATATCCTCTCCAGACTTCATCGACAGGGGATGAATCATTTAATTTCTTTAATTTCGCAACAGACGATATCTTCCAAAAACCTGCAATTTTGGTAAATTCAAAGTTGATAAGGGCTGTAACTCTGGAAAAATATTCGACTCGAAACTTCCTTACCATATGCACATGTATACATCATACTCATACTGCACACCAAGTTTCATAAAAATGCAATGAAAAATGCAGGAGGAGTAAAGCAGACAAGCATTTGAGATGGAAATTTTGCTATTACCAAGGGCCATAACCATGTAAAATCAGTCACATAGAAAATTCCTCACCTCTACACCTGATACTGATACTTCAGAACAAGTTTTGTAAAAATCCAATAAATGAAAGTGTCAATGACACTGTAGCTTAACTTGACTGTGTTTGTGTTTGATAAAAAGCATAATGTTCAATGCTTATGAAAGGATAATGAAATACGACAAGAATTGTGATAATTGAGAATATGTTAATTTCTGTTTCCTATATGCTATGCACAATAAAAGTAATTTGAGGTGCAGACAGTACAGTACGTGGAGAGTGTATTATCATTAAATCACCCACAGAGTGGAGATTCCACCCGAGCAATAATTGCAAATTTGTTGCAAAGCATAACCATCACAAGCAAACTTCCAGCCAATGGACCTCCGGGTTAAACCCGGAGGTCCATTGGCTGAAACTTTGCTTGTGTTTTTTGTCCATATGTGCAGAATTTGAAAGTGATACTTTGGGTGGTACTCCACTCCGCGGGTGTTTTAGTTACAATCCACTCTCCACGTACTGTACTAAAGATGTTAGGGGCAGGTTAATGTGGCTCTCACAGTTAATGTATGTCAAACAAAGTTCCGAAGTTACAGTGGAATTATTCCAAAACGAGTCATCCTATCAAGTTACAATGAAATCCCTTCATAAAAATGACCTGTAGACTATGCTAAAGGTTTTTGGGCTTCAGGCTTGTGTAGCCATCACGAAGGACCCATCCCAACCAAAAGGGGACATCCTCATCTAGACATTATACTGAGTCATCCTGCGGAGTTACAATGAAATCCCTTCATAAATACGACCTGTAGTCTGAGCTAAAGGTTTTGGGGTTTTGGGCTCGGGCAGTTGTCATGGCTGAATTAGTGAACCAATTATCAAAACATGCTATGAACCGATTGTGCCGATTTCGATGCCGATTCCGATGGTTGAAATAGGACCAAGAAGAAAATCTATCATCACTAGGATGAATGATCATGACCAAAAGGGTACGTTCTCATCTAGACATTCTCTGGAGTCATCCTACCAAGTTACAATGAAATCCCTTCATAAATACAAGAGGCCCCAGGGGGCCTGAGGGCACTCACCTGACATGGTAGCCTAAATATCAACCCAGAAAATTGATTTCAACAAGTTGCATCTGCTCCTCCTAAGAAAAGCCTCCTACCAAATATCCAGAGATTCTGACCAGTGGATCTAAAAAAAAGAGATTTTTAAAGAATATTCCTCATATTGAACTAAGTTATAATTCGGGCTCTCACAGGGAACCCATATATGAACCCAGGGACATGGCTTTAACAAACTTGAATCTCATCCCCCTAAGGATGCTGCACATCAAATATCAAAACATTCTGACTGCTGGATCTGAAGAAGATTTTTAAAGAAAATTTCTCATTTTGAACTAAGTTACAATTCAAGCTCCCACAATGAGCCCAAATATGGACCAAGGGACATGGCTTGAACAAACTTGAATCTTACCCCCTAAGGATGCTGCATAAAAAATATCAAAAGCATTCATCTGCTGGATCTGAAGAAGATTTTTAAAGAAAATTCCTCATTTTGAACTAAGTTGTCATCCGGGCTCCCATAGCGAGCCCAAATGTAAACCAAGGGACTTGGCTTGAACAAACTTGAATCTCAGCCCCCTAAGGTTGCTGCATGCCAAATATCAAAACATTCTGACTGCTGAATCTGAAGAAGATTTTTAAAGAAAATTCCTCATTTCGACCTAAGTTACAATTCAAGCTCCCACAGTGAGCCCAAATATGGACCTAGGGACATGGCTTGAACAAACTTGAATCTCACCTCCCTAAGGATGATGCATACCAAATATCTAAACATTTCGACTGCTGGATCTGAAGAAGAAGATTTTTAAAGAAAATTCCTCATTTTGAACTAAGTTATAATTCGGGTTACCACAGTGAGCCCAAATATGAACCCAGGGACTTGGCTTAAACAAACTTGAATCTATCATTCAGGCTCCCCAAGTGAGCTCAAATATGGACTAGGGACATGGCTTGAACAACCTTTAATTCCCCCCCCCCCCCCAGGATGCTGCATATCAAATATCAAAATATTCCGACTGGATCTGAAGAAGATTTTTAAAGAAAATTCCTCATTTTGAACTAAGTTATAATTCAGGCTCCACAGTGAGCGCAAATATGAACCCAGGGACTTGGCTTGAACATAATTGAATCTCACCCCCCTAGCATGGTGCATACCCAATATCAAAAGATTCTGCCTGCTGGATCTGGAGAAGAAGATTTTCAAAGAAATTTGCCTGAAATGCACTAAGTTCAAATTTGGGCGCCTATAATATGAACCCAGGGAGCCGATTTGAACAAACTTGAATCAGATCCACCCCACAATGTTGCATACCAAATATCAAAAGATTCTGCCTGCTGGATCTGGAGAAGAAGATTTTTAAAGAAATTTGCCTGAAATGCACTAAGTTCCAATTCGAGCTTCTATAGTGAGCCCAAATATGAACCCAGGGGGCCGATTTGAACAAACTTGAATCAGATCCACCCCACAATGTTGCATACCAAATATCAAAAGATTCTGCCTGCTGGATCTGGAGAAGAAGATTTTTTAAGAAATTTGCCTCAAATGCACTAAGTTCAAATTCGGGCTTCTATAGTGAACCCAAATATGAATCCAGGGAGCCGATTTGAACAAACTTGAATCAGATCCACCCCACAATGTTGCATACCAAATATCAAAAGATTCTGCCTGCTGCATCTGGAGAAGAAGTTTTTAAAGAAATTTGCCTGAAATGCACGAAGTTCAAAATCAGGCTCCTATACTGAGCCCAAATATGAACCCAGGGGGCCAATTTGAACAAACTTGAATCAGATCCACCCTACAA